>MJUT01028037.1:87669-151034 GCA_002080005.1 Gigantidas platifrons | reverse complement strand
CAAATATTTATGCAATAAACATCCTGTCTCAACAAAAAGGGCTGTAAACCTCCTGCTGGTAATCTCCATGGTTGATACTGTGCTGTATATATTCAATTAATCATGATCATAAATGAAATAAATAAATATAAGGCTCCCTAAATTAAAACAGAAAAAAAAGCTTTAAATTAAAAACTTTTGAATTTAGATTTTCAGAAAATTGCTTAATTGCATGAGTGAGTATCATATAATATTTCAAATTCATACATTTTAGACAGATTGTTTATTTAAAATATTACATTTTCATTAAATATATGAATTTTGACAAAAGTTTAATTATTTTTTTTCAAGTTGTTAAATTTTAACAGACTTATTCATACATTTTTAGATTGTGTTCTATTTATTTTTTTTATTATTATAAATTTCACTTTTGAGACCTTTTACAAAACTTTAATGTTTTTCCTCAAGTTGTTAAATTTTAACAGACTTATTTTTAGATTGTTTTTCTAGTTTAGTTTAGTTTTTTATATAATAAATTTCACTTTTCAGAACTGCATTACTATGTGAAATATTACATGTTATATTTAATTAAAATGTAATGAAAATGAAGTAGAAATGAAAAATTGTAATGGTAAATTTAATGAGAAATGAAATAATGTATATTTTTTGGTAATTAAAAAAACACATATACATGTATAAATGAAGAAAAATTGAAATGAAGAAAATTACAACTTTATAAATAGTACCCATCTCCACAGTATCACCTGTGGTTCCAATATACAACATGAAATTACTAATTACCTATATGTACAGATAAACCCATCACTCACAGGTGACATACCTTTGTATTTCATAAGTTATAAGTATAATATTTTCAGATGAATGTTTTCATTGAGAATAATATTGGAAAATTATGCACAGAATAAAATAAAAGGTTAGGGTTTATATGTATAAATTAATTACATCAAGAAAAATAAATCATTTGAAACAAATTTCATATAATCATTTTTTTAAATCTGTTAAAAATGTTCAAAGTAAAATTCAGACTCTGTTCAGACTTTTGAGTAATGTTCAGACTCTGTTCAGACTCTGTTCAGACTTTTAAGTAATGTTCAGACTCTGTTCAGACTCCGTTCAGACTTTTAAGTAATGTTCAGACTCTGTTCAGACTGTTCAGCAATTTTGAGTAATGTTCAGACACTGTTCAGACTTTTTTAAGTAATTTTCAGACTCTGTTCAGACTCTGTTCAGACTTTTAAGTAATGTTCAGACTCTGTTCAGACTTTTCAGCAATTTTGAGTAATTTTCAGACTCTGTTCAGACTTTCTAGCACAAAAACTGGTCCGTTCAGACTTTCTTGACTCTGTAGTGACCACTTTCAGCAATATTTCACCTATATCATGGCGACCAGTTTTAGTGGTGGAAGGAGCCGGAAGACCCGGTGAGAACCACCGACCATGGGCAAGCAACTGGTAAACTTTATCACTTGCGGTTGTGAGTCTAGTGCACCCTTTTTATAATTTACAAAGCCGGGCGCGAACCCACCCCGTACTGCTGATAGCCTTGTATGAGTTGTTACGTAATAAGTAAGTAAGAAAATTTTATTTAGAGTCGGTATATATATACATAGACAACAAATCAACATGAGCCCCAAAGTGCTCTTAAACCGACTATGCAGATATATACATAAAACAACTTATGTCATGCACTACATACAATCATAGCAATTACATTTAAACGAGCATACAACATAGATGTACTATTGGCAATCACAAACAGCAATCCATGTGGCAAGTGCCTCTCTAGACAGCTGTTTACAATCACCAACAGCAACTCAGTAGCAATAAATAAAGCAAACATATGCTAAGAATAATCAATGATGGAAAAACATTAAAATAAATCAAAATGATATGTTAAAAAAAATATCAGAACACAAAATAATAAAAATAAAGCAAAGATCATATACAACAAGAAGCTGAAAGCAGAACTAAATGCATGCGGAACAGTGACATTTCGAGCCATTCCAGGATTGGATCAAGCTTCTAAACTGGGAGAAGCTGTTTTCCCTCCTGAAATGATCCGGAAGGCTATTAAAAATCATATATAGAAGCAGAGCACAAAACACAAAAGCACATACCAAAATTGAAGCACATTGAGCCACCCGGGCCCCTATCATACGTGGAAGTCATGAATATACCAGAAGCCGTAAATCAAAGAAGGACAGATGATACAATGGATAAATGAAAAAGAACAAAAGGACAAACAATGATCTACAAAACACTAAACAGAAAACTTAAGATGAAGTAGCACGAACTCCACTAGAAATCGGGTGGAGGTAAACTATGTTGCTCTCAAAGGGTAAGCAGTTCTTCCTCCACTAGTAGCACCGGGCGTGTTACCACTAAGCGAAAATAAAAATTATTTCGCTATATGATGACCGATTTACCGAAGCTGTAGATGTTCAAATATTTATTTAGACACAGTTTATTTTATCTTTTTGTTATTTTTAACTATTTCGTTGCATTGAAATAAGCTTTTTCTAAGCAAAAAACACTAAGTTGATGAAGTAAGTACTAGTTGTCAATGAATTGCTGTGTACTCATCTATAGAAAACAAAACATTTGTGGTAATATGAAATCAGCAAGATTTACAAGTGCTACAGTAAGAATCGAAATACAAGTATTTAGATTAAACAGGCCCACAGAACTATGGCGTGGATTAACCAGTAATCGCTTAATCTTTAATAATTTTTATTCTTTTGCGTTATGCATGATGTTATTGTCTGTATCTATGTGAGCTACTAGTAGCCTCTGGTTGTATGTAATCCTCATAAAATAAATAAAGAATTAAATTAAATTTGGATAGGGTATATGCTAATTGTTTTCCTGTTGTCATACACCTTTAATATTAATATAAATGCAACATTTTGATATTTCCTAATATATTATTACAGGTAGATATGTGTCGTTTGAGCTGGTACGAGTTTACGATGCTGTATACCAAGGTTGTCTAGCTGCTGTTCTCTTCATTATAATACTAGACCTTTTGAAGCCATTGGAATTCAATTATCACTTTTTCATGTTGGGTTCTTCTTTGAAAATAGCTAAAGGCGCCATATTTGCCTTTATGATCATCATATCAATGGAGCTGATTGGCTTTGCCGCCTTACTGTATCTTACGATTGGTAGCAACCACGAAAATTTTAAATCTATGTTAGAATCAATGAACGCGTTGTTGCTGGCGTTGTTAGGCATGATGACGTACGACGATGAGGAATTCGATGACATGTTGGTAAAGTTCTATTTTGGATTATACACCTTCTCCATGACGATAACATTAGTCAATGTGTTCATCGTACTGTTAACAATATCGTTTAACGATGTTAAGGCAGGGTTAGACAATGGAACGCTTCAGTATGACCAGAAATTAAACGACCATTTCTGGTTTAAGGTTGATAAGGTGCTTGAGTGGATGAGGGACAGATTCTGTTTTGCTTGTAAGTTAGCTTTACTGGTATAGTAACAGTTAGGTTATTAATACGTTTATTTAACTGTATTGCTTAACTATGTGTTATATTAATTACATAGCAATACGTTTAACTTTAGTGTTTAAAATGATACATATATTAGGAAATTGTTCTACAGAATGAAATTAAATTCTCGGAAATTTCGGTGACCAAGGATACTGAAAGAATGTAAACGATTAATCTGAAGAAAAAGTCTGCGTGAAAGAGAATATATATAATATAAATTTTTGGGTTTTTTTCTGCACAAAAATGATTTCTACTATAGTATTTTGAGTAAGCATTGAAATGCAATTATTCAATGATGATATCACAGTGGTTTTGACTGATACAATTGCCATATATTTTATTGACATTTTGGACTTAATTTTTACTTCCCGTATTAATTCTTAGTTTAATAGAAGATGTTAACTCTGTTTGATAATATATGATTAAAACAATTTATGCTTGTTTTCTCCAAGGTATTTGCGCAAAAACTAAATATGATTGCTAGCCATAATTCCATTTATGCTTCGTCCAAATTGGCTCTATGGCTAGCATCAATTCAAATTATGGCTACCCTTCATTCGAATTGATTATAAGTTAACTGTCCGGCTACCAGAAAAAAAACTATTCTTTCGAAATGTGCGCAGATGTAAAAAGGAAACTCTGCGCAAATGTAATATTTTACAAGCGCAAATATAGGCATGACGTGCACAACCATAATGAATCGAATACAATAAGTGACTTGACTTATTAAAACTATTTCGAATTATATTTATCTATCATTCTAAACCGCTCCATGTTTGTTATAGTTTCAGTTTCAAAAGGACGGAGAAATAAAATGGACGAATTACAAGAATGTGTATGTATCTTACTGCTTTTCTCTTTGAAGTAATTTAATTTCAATAAATCATAGCATTAAAATAATTCGAACAAATATGATTTGATGCCTTTGTTCTGGAGTAGAATATTTGAAAACCCTTAATGAATTAGCATAATAAATTACTAAATATACGTTAGAGAATACCAATGGCAATAAAAAGGACAATCCAGAAACTGGCAACACAAGGTACAAAAGACGACGATAAACCAAAAACAAAAACACAATACGATATGTGTTGGACATCACTATGCGCAAGCAAACACAAATCAAACGGAAAGACAAATAATAGGACAACACAAAAAACTAAAAAGTTTAGCAACATGGACCCCCACCAAAAAGCCGGGGGGTGACCTCAATATTAGTGTTAGTAATGTAAGCTATATTATACTTCATTTTGTCCCTATAAAAATGCATATAATTTATATGTTCTTTTAGCTAATCGTATTCAAAACAAACTTAAGATGCTGATGTGTGTTTACTTTGGGAAATTACGAATATCTGCTCAAACACCACGGGACCACCTGTCAGTTTTGATTGCATTATTTTGCGTATCTCTTATCAAGCTCTTACTTGACTTTCTAAGTCTATTTTAAAATTCAAAATTTCCGATTTACTCCCAGGCCACACTGATCACACTTCAATAGTTTGCTGGATGGGATATAATAGTTAATAGATAATATAATTGTTATTTTTGATTAGTGGTTTCGTAATGCATGGCCTTTATGTTTCTAATTTGACAATTTACATCACTTTCAGATAAAAGTATAAATTTTGGTTTAAATGTTCATAATCAAAAGCAACGTAAATAATCTTAAAATTGTACAAGAAGAATTTGAAGAAACCAAAGTGGTAATCAGAATCCGTAAATCTAAGAAGGACAGACAATACAATGGCCAACAGAAAAAGAACAAAAGTACAAACAGCGATCTACAAAACACCACACAGAAAACAAAAGATCGAACAACACGAACCTCACTAAAACAGGTGGTGAACTCAGATGCTGTGAAAAGTGTAAGCAACTACTCCTCCACTAGTGGCACCCGTGTCGTCTGTGTACCATTTTGATTTTCGTCGGACTAGTATTATTTTCAGTCACACAAACTGTTATTCCACAACTCATTTTAGAAGTACAAATGTACGACACTTCGCACAATTTGTTTACTACTTTACTATTCATAACTAACCGATGAAGTATAAGCGAAATGCCAGGGCCCGGTAGCTCAATGAGTTAGGTAGTTGGATTACAACTCATACAAGCCTATCACCAATACGGTGCCGCAAGTGATAAAGTTTACCAGTTACTTGCCATGGTCGGTGGTTCTCTCCGAGTACTCCAGCTTCTTCCACCACTAAAACTGGTCGCCATGATATAGCTGAAATATTGCTGAAAGTGTCATTAAACACCAAAAATCAATCAATCAAATCATATAAGCGAAATACAGTTTGCATAAATTGAAAAATGTTTATATTTCCTTTCAATAGCTTGACAAATTGCAGAGATTGACATCAAAGATCAAGAGGAATGAATTAGATCGACAACAATTAACAGCAAAGATGATGATAAAAATGATTCAACTTGGCCAATATAGAACTAAACTAGACTGCCTTAATGTCCAAAGGAATGAATTTGCTACTAATTACATGTATGTTTCATTAAACCTCTTGTTTAAGAATTATAGAGTTAAGAAAAATTTGAAGATACAAAAGGGGTAATCAGAATCCGTAAATCGAAGAAGGACAGACAACACAATGACCAAAAAATAGTACGAACAACTATCTACAAAACATACACATAAAACTAAGGATCGAGTAATACCAACCCCACTAAAAACCCGGGGTGACCTCGGTTAAAGATTGAAATATAACCATATTAAATTAATAATAATTTAATATTACAGATATATATGGATATTTAACCACATAACATTGATAATGCTTACATCTTTTAATGATTATGTTCATAAGTGAAAAACAATATATTGAAATCGCCTTCGTTGCAAATTGGTTAGTGTGCTCCCTTCAAACATGGTGATTCGTGGATTCGATCCATGGTCGGGTCAAACCAGACTATGAAATTGAAATCTGCAGATTCTCCGTAGGAAACAGTAATGAGTAACCGAAAAGACTTGTAGGCTCGGAATCTAACTCAATGCCTTGGTTAAACAAATAAAATGACATCATCGTCATCACCATCTAGCAATTCGCATCATATATCGGGAAAAGTTTGAAGATACCAAATAATGTGAAGAATAAGAATAAACTAATACATTATTATCCTACTAAACATCGAGTGAACACTCATATGTTAACTAAAGATACCGGGTCACCAAACAGTTCCGTAATAGGAACCAACTACAAACTATCATGGTGTCAAGCCATTCGGAATTGATTAATCATGTAATGTGCAGTCATTCTGCTCTCACTACTTATATATAATGTCCAGTCATTGAACCATAACTACCCATGTAATGTTTATTCGTTCGGAAGTCCATACTCTTATAATGTGTTATCTACAAAATATAACTGTTCGTGTAATGTTTCAATGTTATAAAGTGTACTCGGACCACACAATTATATACAACTGAGAACGAACTACGTCAATATCAGCACAATTTTGTAATTGAAATAATATGACATTCACCGAAAATAAAAACAAATTATCATACTATTATATTACATATTGCATCCAGTTAAAACAAGGGAGATAATCGACTGTATTGTGTTACAGATTCGGATTTAACAGTAGTGGAGAAACTCTTGTAATTCTGACAATACCTACATTGTCATGCGCTGTTGAGATAAATATCACGTGTTACCTAGTACCTAATCTGAGGAGGGACGTTATGAAAAAGATGAAAAACAAAAATGTCGGGAAGTCATTTGAGTTTTCTACACCAGATAATCATGTTCTAAAGGTTTGTAATATTTACAACTATATACCTAAGTAGATGGGAACAATTTACATATTTTGTTTTTTAATAGATTGCAGTAACACGACCGGTGCAACTAGTGGAGAAGGAACTGCTTACTCTTCTGGAACATCTGAGTTCACCTCCGGTTTTTGTTGGATTGTGTTGCTCAATATTCAGTTTTCTATGTAGTGTTTTGTAGATACCTGTTTGTTTTGTAGATACCTGTTTGTTTTGTGGATACCTGTAATGTTTTGTAGATACCTGTAGTGTTTTGTAGATACCTGTAGTGTTTTATGGATACCTGTAGTGTTTTGTAGATACCTGTAGTGTTTTATGGATACCTGTTGTGTTTTGTAGATACCTGTAGTGTTTTGTAGATACCTGTTTGTTTTGTAGATACCTGTAGTGTTTTGTGGATACCTGTTTGTTTTGTGGATACCTGTTTGTTTTGTAGATACCTGTAGTGTTTTGTGGATACCTGTAGTGTTTTGTAGATACCTGTTTGTTTTGTGGATACCTGTAGTGTTTTGTGGATACCTGTAGTGTTTTGTAGATACCTGTAGTGTTTTGTAGATACCTGTAGTGTCTTGTGGATACCTGTTTGTTTTGTGGATACCTGTTTGTTTTGTGGATACCTTTAGTGTTTTGTAGATACCTGCAGTGTTTTGTGGATACTGTAGTGTTTTGTAGATACCTGCTTGTTTTGTAGATACCTGTAGTGTCTTGTGGATACCTGTTTGTTTTGTGGATACCTGTTTGTTTTGTGGATACCTGTAGTGTTTTGTAGATACCTGTAGTGTTTTGTGGATACCTGTAGTGTTTTGTTGATACCTGTAGTGTTTTGTGGATACCTGTAGTGTTTTGTAGATACCTGTAGTGTTTTGTGGATACCTGTTTGTTTTGTGGATACCTGTTGTGTTTTGTGGATACCTGTTGTGTTTTGTAGATACCTGTAGTATTTTGTAGATACCTGTAGTGTTTTGTGGATACCTGTTTGTTTTGTAGATACCTGTAGTGTTTTGTGGATACCTGTTTGTTTTGTGGATACCTGTAGTGTTTTGTGGATACCTGTAGTTTCTTGTGGATACCTGTTGTGTTTTGTGGATACCTTTATTGTTTTGTAGATACCTGTAGTGTCTTGTGGATACCTGTTTGTTTTGTGGATACCTGTTTGTTTTGTGGATACCTGTTTGTTTTGTGGATACCTGTAGTGTTTTGTGGATACCTGTTTGTTTTGTGGATACCTGTAGTGTTTTGTGGATACCTGTTTGGTTTGTGGATACCTGTAGTGTTTTGTTTGTTGTTTCCCTTTTTCTTTTGACCATTGTATTGTCCGTCCTTCTACGATTTACCGTTTCTCGTTACTCATTTGGTATCTTCAAAATCTTTTTATTAGCTATTTATACTCCGCATATTTGTTGTGATTTATCTTAAACATATGTTTAATTATTCATACGCTAGTTGTTATATATTTTAAAATCTTCTTAGTGCTATATACATTAGCTGTCACAAATATTAAACATATGATTGATGAAAGGTTTGATGTCGTCACCACTAGTGGAACATCAACTGCCTAACTCTACCGAAGGACCTGTGGATTTTAGTGGTATTCGTGTAGCTCAGTCTTTAATTTGCTGCATAGATCATTATTTATCCTTTTGTACTTTTTTCTTATGGTCATTGTGTCGTCTGTCCTTCAAATTACGGATCTGATTACAATTTGGTTTCTTCTAAAAATAACATTCAATAAATTAGCTGGTATAACATTAGATATTATCAGATAATATGCGAACTAAATTAGATATCTACGTTTTTATGCCCATGACTAGGTCGATACCTCTGCTGGTGGACTATTAATATCCGAGACTAACATCTTCCAGTAGACAGTGATTCGGTACTGGCATGGTCCAGTAGACAGTGATTCGGTACTGGCATGGTTTATTAGATATATGACAGTTTGAAATTAACAGTTCAAAAATAATGTAAATAATTAAAAATTGAATTCAATATCCCTCATGCATAGGAAGCCATAACCTATTTATGGCCATCCGCTTTAGTCAAAAGATCGGAAGACCATATAATTGTTATATTTTTGGTGAACCAAAGGCCCACATAGCTTAGCCAAAATCGACTAAGGTAAGCTATGCTTGAGGAAGCTTCATTTTAGTTTTGATGATAATAACATTATTTAGGAACTGTAATTTGCATAGCTACGAATATAGGGGTGGTAATAGATAAAATCGGCTATTTTAATTTTGCAACGGACCATCAACAACGGCCACTACTAGAAATATGTTGTCCATTCTAAGTCGCTGCATATTATCGTTAACTTGTGGGGAGTGTAGATTTTTCGTATAACGTGGCATTCATTAGGATCCACGATCAAAAGAAGCTATATCCTTTTTTAACACTTCGTGGTTCTTAAGGAGGTAGTGGTGATATGTTTTAATTGGATAGGTATATTTAAATTAATCTATCTACAATCGCGGTCCTTGTTTATATAAACGTTAGAGAACACCGAAGGGGCAATAAAGAATGAACAATCCAGAGACACGTGTAACTTTGAGTACACAAGACACAGGCCGAAGACAGACAAACCAAAAACTACAACTCAGAAAATGAAAATGATGAGAAACATGAATCTCACCAAAAACAGGGGTGAACTAAAGTGTCATCTTATAATTTCTTATCATATTAAACATAATTTCTTAATCTGTTTACAGAACTCATTATTAATAGAAATACTAGACACAACGAACCATGGAAAAGTGTATAATCAAATAGTCACAAAGCTCTCACCAGAGTCGTCATGGGAAACACAAATGGGATATAAGGTATTTATTTGATTTTATGTTACTTAGCTTATAGTACACCACTAGATATTGAATAAACACAATTAATGGAACTTATAAAAACAACTTCGCGAAAAAAAAGTTTTAACTCATAGCCAATTTTGATTAATATTGCCAGTAAATAGCTTTTGACAGTACATTTGGTTACAATTCTTGTATATATGTTGTTGTATGTTAGATTGGAAACATTTGCCGCATTGTAAATTGTGGAATCTAATATGCTAGAAATAGTTTTATTGGAATCATTTTGGAGTGTATATTGATAGAATAGATATATTGAAAGTTGACAATTACATACAGCAGGTTAAACCTGTGATAGCGTTAAAATTATTAATTAGTCTTAATGGATATCATTCCTTTGTCTTGCTGTTCTATTGTATCTTCTTCTTTTTCTTTATTCTTTTTTGTTATATTTTCAGACAAATTCTGGAGTTCAAAGTTCATATACACAGATACCGTTCAATTTTGCTGCAATGCATGTAGATACAGAATCGGCATATTCTGGATGGAAACCATTTGAAACATACCAGGTTCCGATAGAAGGGGGAACCGCTTATCCATCATATGACCCAGGAGCTAGAATTTGCTTCAAAGAAAATTCATTTCACGAAACATGCAATGTCTCTCTTAGGGTAAGCGTAACACCATTTTCACTCTTGTTTACTATTAATAACTTGCATATTGCACAAGTTAGTGACTTTAAGAAGACTTTGGAGATACCAAAGAGGTAATCGGAATCTGCAATTCGAAGGAGACAATACAATGGCCAAATGAAAAAGGTCAAACGGACAATCAACGATCTACAAAACAATACACAGAAAACCAAGGATCAAGTAACTTGAATCCCACTAAAAACCGGTGCTACGGAAGGGAGCAATTCCTGCTCCACCAGTGACACCCGTGAATGAAGATTGGCACAATCCGTTAATATAATATTTAATCAATTTTAGAAGTGTGCTCATAAATATTTGTGAATATATCGTATAAATCGTATGGATGATTGATATTCGTATTCTTTCTAATTGTACGGTTATCAAGCAATACTAATTAACATGTTTACGAAATAGATAGTTTCACTATCAACACAGACTACTCCAAAATGAACATACACAAAGTAAATGCTATGCGTACTTTTGTTGGGTGCATTGTTTGTGTCCTTCCGCAATTAAACATTGTCGCAGTGATATATTTGATAAAGATTACTAGTAATAAATGAAATAATTTCGGAGAGAATAAATGTCTAAGAAGAGTGTGAAGATACCAATTGGGTAATCAGAATCCATAAATCGAAGGACAGGCAACACAATTGCCAAAGGAAAAATGACAAAAGGACACACAACGATCTACAAGACACTAAACAGAAAACTAAAGATCGAGCAACACGAACCCCATTGAAAACGGGGGTTCAACTCCGAACGGCTAAACAGTTCCTGCTCCATTAGTGGCCCCCGTCGTGTTACTCTTGTTGCAACGATTCTGATTACCCTTTCGGTATCTTCAAGCTCTTCTTACAACCCCGGTGATAAGTCATGAATCGAAACACTTTTGTTAGATCGTTTTTCTTCAATGAATGGTTATCTCCCTTGTAGACTATGCTTGGTGATGTCACCTCTGTATTGAATGTAGTCTTAGACATACCCACAACAAAGCCCATGCGAGTACAGTTATCGGAAATAGCTACCAATAAGCAAAGACCGAAATCAGGTAACTTTGAATATTTGAAATGTATAAGAGAACGGTTGTTATTAATTTCGGTATAGAACGTAATGTTGATCCAGGATATGTACAGTCATTTACCATTGAATAACTGTCAATCACATAACAAATTTCAGTAATAACAATTTAAGCATATTCTAATTATTAAAATGAAAAAGAAGGGAAAATACCACACCACCACAACAGTGTCAAATTCTTATACATTACCTTTGTTTTAGTACAAATATTTCAATAGGAAAAGTGGCGGGGTTAAACTAGTTTTATCGGGGCCAAATCTCTCTTATTGTGAATGATATGGGAAAAGGCAATACTTCAGTGAAGACTATGTTTATTACATTTACAGAGCATCTGGCAGACTATTCCATAGCTATGAGGCACGGACCTGAAGACGAATGGGAAATACTGAATTCTGTTTTAACTAAGAGAGAGGAAGAATTTGATTTTTTTGTTACCAAATCAAAAGCTTGGTATGTGAAGAAACTTAAACGTATTTTTATTTAATGTCAATATGTGTTGTATATCTAAGCAATAAATAATATATTTACAGTTATTTTCGAAAACTAGTTATAAAGAAAATTTTAAATTTAATTTCATATTGGAAATTTTAATAAAAATGCAATGTTAATTCACGAAAATTAGCAACACCCAAAGCTAAAGGTAATAAAAACACACTCAAACATGATGATATGTAAATGTTCATGGTGGACTCAAATCTGCTGTGTATTTTATACAATTGTTGAATAATTACAGCATCACTCTTAATATACGAAGTTTTGATTTTTTTTTTATCAAAACGACAAAATTAGAACATATCATTAGTCATACAAATAACACTATTAATTTTTCAACAAAATTACTTCGCGGAAAGAAAAACAATTTAATGGACAATTGTGAAGAAAATATCTTTATCATGTTTATAATTTACTTCTACATTGGTGACATCAACTTCGGACAAGTTTGAAGATACCAAATGAATACACAGAACCCGTAAATCGCAGAAGGACAGACACTACCAAGGGAACAATGGTGGACAAGACACTACACAGAAAACTAAACATGGAAAAGCATCAACCTCGCTAAATCCAGGGTGAATTCACGTGTTCCGGAAGGGTAACCAGATCCTGAGCTACTACATTATTAATCGCTCTGCTTTCTCTCATATAATTTAACAATATTTGACATATAACTTTTGCGTATTTGTGTCCATCTTGTCCTCTTTTATGCACACCACTGAAGTAAACGGTATCTTAAACCCATCAAATCGGTAAAAATATTGAACTACGTGTTTTACTATGGGCGCTGAAATCTTGCATTTTAAATATTCGGAAGCTGCTTTTCTTATTTTTTTTTTTTTCCTTTTATTTTTTTTTTTATAAAACCGTTTTGTCGTTGATTGAACGATTGAAATGTGACCTTTGAAATGACCTCATACGGGATGATGTTAGATGTTAGAGGGTGGTAATAAATTATCAAACAACAATTAATTTATGTTGTATATTCATTCCAGGTCAAACCTTGAGATAACAGTGAAGAATTCCAAGATTATGTGGGTAATTACTTTTCACATATTTATAATTCTACACACTATAAGAAAAGTGTGAAAATACCAAAGGGGCAACGAGAAGCTATAAATTGAAGAAAGGCAGACAGTACTATGGCCAAACAAAAAAGGACAAATAAGGGTAATAAAAAAAATTAAAAAAACAACCGAGCAATCTTCCGAAGGGAAGCCAAAACTTATAAGTAAACAAACAGACAAAATCAGTCAACAGCCGGAAAACTGGGAAAACCGCAATGGCCCTGACTTGGTACAGGCATTTCCAAAGAAAATTGTGGGTTGAATCAGACTTTACGGCGCCAAATCTCTCGCTTTCATTACGGTTAATAGGTTCCAGTTGTCACTATAACAGCATTTTTAACAAAAAAAGGACAAAAATGATCTACAAACACTTCCTAGAAAACTTAAGATCGAGCAATAATTCATTCAAAGTTAACCAATTAAAGAAAAACCCTTTAGCGCCAATTTACCATGTGTCAATCAAAATATCCGTCAATGTGTCCACACCATTGCCTCTTGTCGCCTGTACATTGTATTATTTATAAACTTGTTCACGTCATGAATATCGTAAAACTTTTCACTTATGTTAAACAATCAATCAATCAATTCGCCAATGTCATGTTGTGGCGGAGGTATACTACGGTCAAAATGCAATATTTTTGACATTGTGTCATTTAGTACGTTTGGTTTTGACGAACACAAGTCATGGCAACTTAAAATAGTATATATATTGTAATTTGTCAAATTAATTATTATATTATATTGTACAATACGATTCCTACGACGTTATAGCTGATTGTCACATAACTGAAATAGTGTAGAAAATATGAAAAACAAAACATTGCCACACTGTTGGAACAGTTCCAAAATATAATAGAAAAATCTTAGATGAGGCAAATCCGTACCCCTAACACACATGTATATTAAACGTGGCATTAATCATACAAAAAAGTACAAAAGAATAAGTATGTACTTTATGGTATTGTTTCAGTTATCTCGATTTATTAATACTAGACACCTATATTTAATTTCAGATTGATGATTTTAATTTCAATTCGCATTACGGTAAGTAATAATAATTATAAAATAAACTGTACCACAAGGTCAGAACAGTCCCAAAATCCAATAAGAAAATCAGGTGCAAAATTAATACGTCTAACGCACATATACATGACCGCTTACTCTACTAGCTCCGTCCGGACAATTTAATGAAATGAGGTGTGGTTTCATAGGCCCAAGCTTATATTTTAAAAGAAATGATGCGGTCATCCAATTGTTTTCCAAATGCGAGTAAAATGCCAACTCTCGCATATAACTATAACTGAAATAGCAGCGTTATTGTAAAGAATGTTGACAGTTATACATACTATTTTTCTTCTTCCTGAGACAGAAATTGTTGTATGTAAAATATTAGTTCTATAGAGAGCCTTAAACATCGTTTAAATATTAGATAGTATACAAGGCCACCCGAAGACACAGGGAAACAATAGCAAACTTTGAGCCAATACCATCTTTCGTCATCTTTACAAGTGACAGAATACTTTTCAGCAAGAAAAGTTTGAAGATGCCGATTGGGTAATCAGAGGAACAGACAATACCATGTTCAAATGATAAAGGACATACCATGAGCCACAGAACACTACATGGAAAACAAAAGATTGAGCTACACGAACGCTACTAAATACCGGGATGAACACGTGTGCTCCAGAAATGCAAGCAGTTTCTGCTCTACTAGGAACACCCACCGCTTCACTTATTACAAATTTGGTGACAACTCATGAATGGGGTAAGGACGGGTTGGTGGTTACAACAAACGGAATAAATTCATGGTCATTTGTGATACAGATATTTCGTAACGGGTAATTAATTCATGGTGGCAACCGTAAAACTTTCAAATGTGTTGATATCTTCCGGAAACTGTTTGAAACAATCATTATATATATATTTTCGTAAAGCTTCTGAGTTTACCCTCGTGTTTTTAACGAGGTTCATTCTGTTCGATTTTGATTTTTCTGTGTAGTGATTTACCGACAATTGTTTGTCTTTCTGTCATTGTATTATCTAACTACCACCCTTTTATCTTCAGGTCTTTCCAATTTATTATTATATTATAAAAAAAAAAGCAACTTTAACAAAATGTTAATTTTGTTGTATTTTGCGCTTTTGTAGATATCAACCTATTAAAAGCCATTGTGATGGTCAGTAAACTACATGAGGTTGCCATTTGTTGGAGAAAAATGGCACAATTATTAAATATAGCGGAAGAGGAAATTGACCAATCAACAGACGTCTTATGTCAAGAAGAAAAGTGTTTTATGGTATTAAAAAAATGGATTGAGACATCAGATGTTACATTTAAAATGTTAACATTATTACTGACAGCTATGGGATTTAGAGTTATTGCAGGTAAGTAATAAACTTTTATGTTAATAGAAATATGAATAATCAAACAGGTAGATTCATGATATATATCTTTATCAGTTTATGGGTATCACTCTAGTAATATCACATGGCCCTTTTTACATCAGTTCCCTTATCAGCCATAGGTCCTTATATATTAGCCAGAGCTCCGGTAAGCTCGGAGGCTGATATTAGGACCAAGAGCTGATGCAAGATCTGATATGAAAAAGATCATGTTGTGATGTTTTTATCATATACTTGACACTAGAAGACATTTTCGGGAATTGACGAATTACAATGTGATACCGATTACGGAAAGTCATATGACATATTCGGAACCGTGTGATATACATTATTTTTATATCAGCTTGATAAGGTAGTCTTGGGAAATGTCTAAGGCATTTCATTAGATTTCACCTTTTATATCACATGGTAACAAAATTCGTAATCAACTATAAGTATAAATATGATTTATATCACGCACCTTTTGTGATCTATATGATGACTCATTTATTTTTCATTTCAGAGCACATACGGAAAAAATGGATCATAGATCCTCCCTCACAACTCACGCATAAATCTAAAAATATTGATTTCATAAAACAACAAAGAGCCACGTGTAGTACAACTGACAATAAAGAGTTATCCAACTCTATCCTGTCACTCAAAAGTATAGATACAAGTGAATGAACGGAGGATTGTCTTGCTACCATGTTCCTTGTGAAAGCATCTGTGATTAAAAGTTTTATATATATATGAAGTGATTCACATTTTGCATTTTGTAATCAATATTTCAAAGATGTTACATTGTTATGATGAATCGATCGAGAGAAATGCAACTGTGACATGGCATAAAGAAGCGGAAACGTCAATTCAAATGTTACTGCGCATGCGTGGTGTAAAGTATAAGGACGGACTTCGAATTGCTGCATAATATGTATATGTATTAACAGTATTTTTGTAGAAATATAGAAAGTATTATTTTTATAATTTTACATCAAGGATGAATGAGGAATATTCTTGTATGAAATGATTCGTGTGTGGCTATTTTTCATTTATCAAATTTATTTAGTTGATGTGGCTCTGCTTTATTTAATCAAATATCTGGTCTATGATTGTTGCACATTTTAAATGTATTAATCGCACACGTTTATTAGAGGGGCGGGGATCTATGGTTCAGACATGATATCGTCCATATTAAGTACCATTATTTGTCCATGAGGTTGAGGTTACCAGCAGATGGAATGGATACTCACAGACTACCAATGGTTTTTGTTATATGACTGCAAGAAAAAATCCAATCAAGCAATTCATTTTTCTAATTATTGAAAGGCATTATCTGGATGATATTGTAAATGTAATAGTTCATTCATTGAGTATATAATTTATTTTATTTCATGTCTTTTGTATGCAGAGATAACTTATTACCCCGCTAGCACTTCCCTTGATGTAGACTGTTGATCCTTCGTGAAACAATTATACCTAATACAGTTCACATTATCTAAAAAATAATTCTCCGTTTAGCACTTTTTGTGATGTAAACTTGTACTCCTCCTTCCAACAACTCTTGTTATACATAAATGTAAAATGCTGTTCCTCAATCCGTCCAACAATTCACGTGATGTAAACTGTTACTCCTCCATTCAACAACTCACGTGATGTAAAATGTTACTCCTTCGTTCAACAACTCACGTGATGTAAAATGTTATTCCTCCATTCAATAACTCACGCTATGTAAACTGTTACTCCTCCTTCCAACAACTCACGTGATGTAAAATTTTACTCCTCAATCCTTCCAACCATTCCCGTTATGTAAGCTATTGCTCCTCCGTCAAACAATTCCCGTCATATAATAAACTGTTACTCATTCTTTAAACATTTATTGTTATCAAACAATGTCAAAAAGGTTACTTCTTGGTTAACAAATCAATTCAATATATTAGTTGTTACCTCTATTGCAAGCAATTCCCGTAATATACAATATCACTTCTACGTCAAACAATTTCCGGGATATAAAATATCACTTCCACGTCAAACAATTCCTGTAATATGAAATATTACTTCTACGACAAACAATTCCTGCGCAATAAAATTTCACTTCTACATCCAATAATTCCCGTAATATAAAATATCACTCCTACGTTAAATAATTCCCGTAATATAAAAAAAATATTACTTTCACGTCAAGCAATTCCCGTAATATAGAATGTTACTTCTACGACAAGCAATTCCAGTGATATATGATATCACCTCTACGTCAAACAATTTCTTTAATATAAAATATAATTACTCCACCGTGAAGCAATTCCTGTTATGTAAATTGTTACTTTGACTTTAAATAATTAGGGTTATGAAAACGTCACTCCTCCATTAAACAATTTCCATGATGTAATATACTACCGCTCTGTCAAACAATTCTTTGTAAAATATAAAATTGTTACTTCTACGTCAAACAATTCCCGTTATATAATATGAGATCGTCTAAATAAACATCACCAATAAGATAACGTCGTTCAACCTGTATTGCAATGAAATGGTCAAGCGGCATTGATGGTATATTAACAGTCCCTCTAGACCAGGCAGCGCAATTGTCATCACTAATTGATCTAGTCCATAAAGTACTCCCAAAATATTTCTCACCACTAAAAACATATCCCATAAGAATAGACAGGTAATTAGCATAAGGTTTACATAGTTTGTAATGGAAAGTGAAACACCTCTGGCCTTCTGATTGCATCACTGGAGATACAAGTCGAGCTTTTCCACCAGCAGGAAAACTATTTCCATTATATTTAAGGAACCAGTCTGAAATAAATGAACTTTTAATACAATCTTGCTTATGATTAAATAAATATTAAAACAAATTATGTCCTTATCTCCATTGTGCTTGTATTCTCTGTATTTTCATGTCCTCAATAGCATGCGACCATTTAACTATGAAATACATATGAAAGACTGTTATGAGTAGTCTGCATAGAATAACGACAATTTCGAAGGTCCAGAAAGACAATAGAACTAATATCGCTGAGCGTCCGATAGGAAAAGATGCAGTAGTCGTAATATTGTATGTCGAGACCTTCAAAACTGACGTCATTGAGTTCTTTTTATCGACTTGAGATCATTATAGGAAAACTCCATGGTCTTAACAAGTTAGCGTGAATATTTAAATGACATTAACTAAAAGACATTTGTGTTAATGAATGTTAAAAATAATATACCGTAAGGTAGAATTTGGTGATTGAAGTTGCCTGTTGCACCAAACAATGGGGATCGCCATTTTTCAACAGTCTACATTGTGAGAAGATAAGGGACATAATCCATTCTCGGATTATACCTAAAATTAAAGCTTTTCCGAAAGAGCTGTGACATATTAGTGCCGGTATCGTATATTATATATCAGTATTTATCAGTTTCAATTTTATCATTAAAAATTATGTAAATCGTAAAATAACGTCGTATATTTATCTTTTGATATTTACAAAATCACTATGACTTCATGTTAAGCATTTTATTGCACTAACGAAATTAAAAGGGAATATGTGAGAAGATTTTTTTTTTGGAATTACCCTTGTCAACACATCGACCAGTGACCTCGAAAAACACGGGAAAGTACGACAGCATTGGGGACAAAAAAAGAAAAAAAAACATGTGTACGCATAAAATGAGTTACAATTGACAGTTATTTAAACTATACGGCCAATCACGTAAAACATGAAATTCTCTAAGATGAAATTATACGTAAACCCTTACCCCTCCCGATACAAATAAACTCATTGTTTTATGAAAATGTAACATTGGATGGGAATATTAACAAAAAAAATAGAACGATATACGATTATAAACATTGTATTGCAGTTGATCTTATATTAAAACATAACCAAACGGGCAGGATGTTGGGAAGAGTCAGATACATGTTATTTATTCAACTAACATGATCCGATTCTGTGACGTCACATGAATAGGTGTCATGGCCGCTTACACTACGACAGGAAATTCCAAATATTCACATTTTTAATTGGGTATATTAATGTTAATAAAGGTGCTTTTTTTTAAATAATAAGTTATTTATGAATAAAAAGTTATAATGAATTGAATTAAAACAACTTTTCAACTGACTGGAGTATTCCTTTAATAATGCGTCTGACGTCGTACTGGTCGATACTTTGCCGCATCAGTATCATTGCGTTGATCCTGAAGATATCATTCGGTGAGATTGAAGGACAAAAATTTATAACTATAGATAAAATAATCATGCCCTTAAGTTGATGTAGACAATTCTATTTGGTTAAAAGAAATACAAGCAATATTTAACAACCACCCTCCCCCCCTCCAAAAAAAACCCACAATAGAGTTCACTGCGAATTAGCCGAATATTCAAGAGAATAAATATAACAATAGCTCTTCAAAACAACAACGGGGTCGTTATTACAATTCAGCTTATGCGAATTTTCGAATTCGCCTTCAATGCCATATTGCTTTCAAAAATTCACTCTCTCTAAACGATTCAACTATAGTAATGTATATATTTATAGTACCTGTATTTGACAGACTGGTGGATTGATCTAGGGTCCAGTAGGCAATATCATGTGTGCTGTTACTGTATCCACATGTATTACCATCTTTAAACTGACAGTTTAATAAGTGCATACCTAAAAAATGTAAAATACAGATTTTATTTCTTTTGTATTCAATAATGTATGCTTAACTCTATATTGGACAGTATTTGTTTTATTTTGAGTGTGTTTTATATAGTTAAAATATAACATACAATTGTTTTGTATTAGAAAATTAAGAAAATAATGAAATAAATATAATAATTAATTATTATTTTGTTTACACGGTTGCTATGTGTTTACATATTTGACCTCTGTTTGTAGACAGATCGTTCTTTTTTTTCATTTGTTTCCCTACTGTGTTTATCCTTAATCGTAGACAAGTTTTATGTCTGTCTGTTGCATCGAAATGTTACATACATTTTACCTCCTCTAGCCATGAACAGCATCGGTGACGTCATGGTTAGTGTGGTAGATTGTGGGTTCGAGTGCCGGTCGGGTCACGCCAGTAACTATAAAATTGACATTTGCTGCTTCTCCGCTAATCATTCATCATTAAGGTACAAGAGCAACGATTAGCAGGATCAGGCTAATGTGTCTGGGAGGAGCGACATGCCTATTCACAGGCTGTCTCAGTGAGCTACCACTGTTAAAAATCACACTAAGAGTGTTCTAGTACAAAGCGGACATTATCATCTTTCATCGACTATAACTTGTTCTGATTGTTCTCGCCATGATATAGCTGGAAAATTGCTCAATGATGTTAAACAAAAATCACTCACTGACTCACTTCTCTAACCATGACAACAACAAACTGATTTCTTTGAATTGATTGCCCAAATGTAATAATTATATTTACTTAGAATCAGTTTAATCTCGACACTTTTTATTGAAATGTAAGTACCAAACCAGGAAAGTGAACGATCACGTACTAAACCAGGAAAGTGAACGATCACGTATGTGTGTTAGAAGTATCCACATTGCTTCTGTTTCTACGATTTGCAAAAGGATTTTCCCATTGTGTACAGACAGTGTTGTATTTTTTCTTCATTTTATTCCCTCACATTTTCACATTTTCGTCATATGTGTAACTATAGCAAGCATGAAAATATGGACCGGTATCCATTTTTTGATCACCTCAAATCACAAATAAATTACTTACCAGCACAATGCTCATTCGATATTATGATATCATCTACCGCAACTCCACCATTCCAATAAGATAAAACCGATGACGCAATTAGGTGTAATTTAGTAGTAGAAGCTGGTACTGCAACTTCCGCATTCTGCCAGGTACCAGACGAAAATGACAAGGACCATAACTCAGTTTCGTTTTTTTCCTTTGACACATCTTTAATTTTCAGTGACAATGCATAATTTCCGTAAGACGTGTATGCAAACTGTAAACATTTTTCATTTACTGTTTTGTTTAATTTAACTTGTAAAACTGCGTCAGATAATTTATTATCTTGTACTAAGTATTTGTCTGCATACAAAAAGTGACCTGCAATTAAAGGAAAAAATAAAACATTTTACTTGAGGCAGGAACTGTTTACCCTTCGCCAGCAGCTGGATTCACCTAGTTTTTGATGGCGTCCCAGTTGCTCAATGTTTTAGTTTTCGGCATTGTGTTTTGTTTGTCTTCGTCTCGTGTACCCAATGTTTCCAGTGTCTCTGGAATGTCATTCTTGATTGTCCCTTTATTTTTCTCTCAAGTTTATTTAAAAGTTAACATAATTGTCTTTATAATAATTTTCACACATTCTGTAATTATGACATATGCATGCTCTGATTGTGTGATTGTCGTTTAACGCCATGTTATCATTTTTTAGCAATGTCATGGCAAGAAAAAGTTGCATTTTGATGGAATGATGATGTCCACATTGTATTAGACCAACATGCTTAGTTGGATTTGTATAGTGCTAGCTCACTGAAACAACAACCCGCTGATAGAGATGTCACCCAATCAAACAAATACCAATTGTATAGTCTTTGATTTGACCAGCCCGGGGAAATGCTGTGCAATATGCATAAAGCAATGCGTTTCAATATTACATATGTGTCTAGTTACATGTCAATATAATATTTCATGAAGTGCTTCAACAACATTCAGTTATATCATGGCTGGCAGATACATTGCTGGATTAAAAAAGTAGTTTCCTTTGAAAAAACATCGGTATCTCGTAGGTCATTGACAAACTGTGCCACGTAAAATTGTTTCGAGTACACCTCGATCGCAATGTCTATAACATGATATTCCTCAGTATAATTTGGATCTCATATCTTTGGATTTTGAGGGTAAGTGATGAAGGTTATTCTAGACACGCGTCGTGCGCACTAATTTGATATCTACTTTTTATTTATAAAAGGAACGAATCACATTTTGGACTTACTAAGTTTCAACAATGCTGGGCTAAGGTCACATGATATTTACCTTTTTGTGTATCAAATGTGTTATCTGTCAATGATTGGCCTCCAATTGTCCACCCAGCCTTTCTACGCGTCCACATGAATTGACCCGTTGACATATCAGTAAATCCACACATGCCAGGTGTCTCAAAATCACATTTGTTTTTGATCAATTCATCTACAAAATGTAACGATATTTCTTCCCTAACTTGAACTATTGAATAAATCCTCAACTGTATACCACTGGCAAATATGTTTAATTAAATTATTGATATCAGTTTTGTTTCTCTGCGCATTTTAGTTATGTGTGTCTGGTGTGAGATAATGCGAAAATCATTACGTCAAACTGCACATCATAGTCAACTAGGTATCCATGAAACTGGCACTACACATATGGTAGGAAATGAAAGTATACACTACCAACCACAGAATTTTTTAAACTATCCAAGCCTCTACACATAACTAATGTGACACCAAATTCAGACGGTGGGAAAAAAATGAATACCAGTCTGCGTATCATATCATACAATTGTAAAAATATTAAAACTTGTGGCCCAGTTCTATATAAGCTTCTCATAAACAACGACGTCATTCTCATTCAGGAACACTGGCTTTTTCAGGCCCAAATCCACCTTATCGGAGAGCTCCATAGTCAGACAAATTATGCAGCAAAAGGAGTTGATATCAACGACCCACTATTACCCATTAGTATGCCCCGTGGGTACGGAGGAGTAGCTATTATTTGGACAAATGAAATAGATCACCCAGTCCGGCCCATACAGGATGGTTCAGAGAAAATACAAGCCGTCGAAATACAAGGAGTGTCAGGTGACCGCCTTCTCTTAATATCAGTTTACCTGCCAGCAAAAGGGAGCAAAAATCATCAAATTGAGTATCAAGATTGTGTAGATCAGTTATATGAGCTATAGCAAAAGTATAGGGACTCCCATACAATAGTTATAGGAGGAGATATTAATGAGGATCTGAATAACCCAAGCAGTAACAAACGGAACCAATACCTACTGTACTTTATTAAAGAAACACAACTTGCCTATAATAACTCTTCAAAAGCTTTTGTAAACTCCATGGGACAAGAAGTCTCAGAAATTGATTATTTCTTGCATAATGTCAATAAAGAAGAACACTCAAAGAAAATAGTCTTGCAAAATCTTCCAGAAAACACCTCTGATCATTACCCGATAAAATTGTCTATAGATTTTGAATATTCATGGCAACCGATGAAACAAAAATATAACAAACCTGGAATTACGAAGGTGAAGTGGGAAAAAATTGACAAGGAATGGTATGAGGTAATACTGAGAGAAAATATCAGCAGCATTAAGCAGAAATTAGTAACAGGAGATATACCATTAGGACAGAATATACTTAAAATTTGTGAAATCATGAATTCGGCAGCGATAACCTCATCATCAAACAAAGCTATTTTCAAAGCAAAGCCAAAATTGAAGGTATGGACCAACGAAATTAAAGCAGCAATCTCAAACTCAAGATCAAAATATAAAATCTGGAGAGATAATGGAAAATCATCAGAAGTTGAGAACATACATCTATAAGAGAAAAGGAAGGCAAAAAGGCATTTAAGGAGAACAATTCGCATAGAACAAACAATACAAAGAAATAAAGAAAAAGAGCTCATTATGGAGACTAAAACCAAAGACATGAAACTATTCCATAACTTAGTACGAAACAACAGAAAGAAAAGAACAGACGCAATTACAGAGATCAGTGCTAATGGTAATGACTATAAAGGGGAGGAAAACGTGGTCAAGGCATTTCAGGACCACTTCAGCAAACTAGCTACATTCAGCTTGCAAAGCAAGATTGACTCGCCATACCACTACATGGTAGAGGAAGATATTGAAACCCTTAATGAACTCGTACGTAACTGTTACGGCAGTGAGTGCGGATGAAATAACCAAAGCAATAAATTCTATAAATAAAGGGAAATCAGCTGACTTCCATGGTATCACAATTGAGCATATCATCTTTGCAGGAAGTGAAATGGAGGAACTTCTTATCCTGTTTATCAACATTATTTTTTAATGTGGGGAAATACCTGAAATATTGAAAATGGGCCTACTATCGCCAGTGTTCAAAAATAAAGGTACAAAACAACAAGCTTCAAACTATAGAGGTATAACGGTACTGCCAGTGATAAGTAAAATAATTGAGACCATAATTAAAAACAGATCCCAAAAGCTAGTGCTTAATACTCAAAACAGATCCCAACGGGGTTTCACCACTTGTTCTTCTCCAATGAACTCAGCACTTATTGTAGAGGAGTATTATAGAGAGGCAAAGGACAACAACATCGATTTCCAACTAATCTTGCTTGATGCAAAAGCGGCATTTGATACCGTCGTCCATAGCCATATGCTCAGGAGAGTTTTTCTGGCAGGAATCGACAATAGACACTGGACTTTAATCAAAAGCTTGCATGAAAATGCCAAAAGTTTGGTGAAATGGAATGGAATTATTTCAGAACCATTTAATGTCAATCAAGGTGTACGACAGGGGGAATTTTGAGAACAGACCTCTATAAACTGTATATTAATCCACTTTTGGACAGACTGGAAACATCAGGATTAGGCTTAAATATTGGTAACATCAGTGTTAGCAATACCGCATGTGCTGACGATATAGCTCTGATTAGCGAAATACCAGATGAAGCACAAACACTAGTCAACATGGCTACCGACTTTGCATTCATGGAAGGATACCAGCTCCAACCCACTAAAAGTGTTGTTATAAACGTATCATCCAAAAAGAACCAGACATACAATAGCAAGTCCCCCTACAAATGGGAAGTAACAACATGCCTTTTGTTGACAACGCTGTACATCTCGGGATTATAAGAACAACATCGCTAAAGGGAAATACGACAACAAATGTTGAGGAGAACATAAAGAAAGCCAGGAGAAGTGCATACGGGCTATTTAGCAGTGGATTCCATGGTTATAATGGTCTAGATGTTGACACTATGCTTCACCTGTACAAAATCTACATACTCCCAGTCTTACTATATGGGCTAGAATTGATATTGCCTCAAGGACCTCAACTTGAATAGTTGGAAATTGCTCAAAAGAGGCTACTCAAACAAATATTAGCACTCCCCAATAGTGTGGCGGACATAGCAGTCTATATTTTAACTGGGATATTGCCAATAGAGGCGCAGCTGCATATCCGAGCTCTTGGATTATTCAATAATGTTTGCCATCAAGCAGAGGATTCCTCCGAAAAGGCCCTAGCCAGGCGACAACTAACAGTGAAGTCGGATTCTAGTACAAGCTTGTTCGTGGGAATCAAACTCCTCCATATGAAATATGATCTAAAAGAGGCACACAGTTATCTTGACAAGCCAGAAAGTAAAACAAAGTGGACTCGTACTGTGAAAGAGGCAGTGTATAAAAAGTGGGTAGACAAAATAACCAGCCTAATGCCGCTTTACAAAGGACTAAAATTCTTAACGTTTGGAAACCTAGAAAAAGGAAAGATTCATCCATTATTTAAGGTCAACTGCCATACGGGTAAAGACACCTGCAGACTTTCTGTGAAACTCAAATTGCTTACAGGGTCGTATATACTACAGAGTAAGAGAATACGAATGTACAAGACTGAAACGGAAGCTACTTGCTTGCTATGCAAAGAAAATGAAGAAACTATGGAACATTTTATTTTGGGGTGTCGTTACTTAGAAACAGTTAGAAATCCAGTGATACATCAACTAGTAAATGAGTTAAAAGAGTGTGTGATATAGACTTTTGGCAGCTTAATGAAGTGAAGAAAATACAGCTAATTCTAGATAGCACAACTATTGGAAAAACAAGGAAAATAACCTCAGCCAGTGCACAACGGGTAGAACTACTAACTCGACGTCTGATATTTCAACTTCACACTACAAGATATAGAGGAATCTTGGATCAGAAATAATCAGTTAAACTAACTTAGCAGCACAAAATCCTGAGAACTTTTAGGATATAACTTGTGTTTAATACTGATACAGCCAAAATGATCAGTTCGTTTATGGACACTATACAACGATCAATTATATGTTTTAAATATAGTTTTACCTTTTAAACATAAACATAACCGAACCAGATTTTAATTATGAGAGGTTCTTAAAATTAGCATAGTGACACTATTTTATTACAGTTGAGGGATAGCTAAAAGATACTTTTACCTTTTAAACATTCCATAATAGAATCAGTTTTTAATTTTGGAGTGCTCTTAAACTTATTGAGAAGACAGACTTTTTAGCATAGTACCAATATTTTACTACAGTTGACGGGTAGCCAAAGATATTTTTACCTTTTAAACATATATAACAACCAAACTAGATTTTAATAGCGAGTATTTTATGGTCTAATGAGAAGAAATACTCATTAGTGTAGCGTCAATATTTTATACAGTTGAGGGGTAGACAAAAGTGGACATCTTTAATTTTTAACTTGACACGGAAAATACCAGCCTATAACAAGCCATCTTTTTATTGAACGAGCTGTGATACCCATTTTATACCGTTTAAACATTAACAACTGGTGGAAAGATACTTTTCTTTTAGATTTTAACAAATACATTTGTGTAGATTGTAAATAGATAGTGAGGGCATTACCCGATCTCTTTTTTTTATCCGTTTTACTCTGTGTGCATACATATTCGTTTGGCGGAGGATAATTCACTGTAAATAATTTCTGAGGACTAGTTCTACATACAGCGGACCCTGTACGGTTCCCCTACAAAGGGGGTTAAGATCCGGTGGTAAGGTAAGGTAAGGTTTACGGATGCTTGAGAGCTCTTTCATAATTATATCATGACAGCCATCTGTATTGTCGGTAAGAACAATTGTGGTTCCGGCAGAAAAGATGTGACCTTTCGTAAGTGACTGAGCATGTTGTTCACATAAAATTGTTTCGAGTACACTTTAACAACCCGAATTCGAACTTACATATCTAAATAGTTATATATAGAATCTTTCTTTGCAAGCAGTTGATTATCGTATTTCTACAGTCGAGATAGCTAAACCGACTGTAGAAATACGATTTATCAGCTGCTCACACAGAAAGAGTCTGTTTCTCTAATTCTTTAATACGTCAATTATTTCGTTTTAAAAATATAGCACTTTAAATACCTCGTGGGGAACCCATGGAATTCCATTTGATGACGTATTTTAACCGGAAGTTGATGTTCCAAAATCAAAACAAAAAATCTTGAACAACAAATTTGATGCTTACGTAAATTTGAATGTGACGATCAGCGATCAAATGGTGTATTTGTGTATTACAATATATAATCACATGATAGACTATTGATCAATACATTTTGATGTAACGAATATAATGCCCCTGGGGGTTATACTAATGTCCTGAAAATTGACCTGAAAATTTCCTGAAAAGTACATTAGGCTTATATCTTTTTTAATATCCAATGGATTGTGTTCAACTTTGGAAATGTTATAGATATTAGCATATATTTAAAGAATATCAAAAATATATAAATAATAAAAATGTTTTAGGTGGAAATAATTTCACCTGAAAATTGTCCAATCAGAAACCGAGAAAAAAAATCACACGTGATGGAACAATTTTTTCTCTCACCGGTAAAAAACACGAAGAACACCAAACGGGTAACCAGAAGCCGTATATCGAATAAGGACAGACAACGCAATGTTCAAAAGAAAAAGGACAAACGACGATCTACATTATATTACACAGAAAACTAAAGATCAAGCAACACGAGCCCACTAAAAACCGGGGTGAACTCAGGTGCTCCGGAAAGGTAGGCAGTTCCTGTTCTACTAATGGCACCCGTCGTGTTAATCTAGTTACTGACCCAGTGATAAGTCGTGAATTAGGAAAGGACCGGGAAGTGTTTACGACAAGTGGAACATGTCCGTGGTCATGTGTGACAATAATCTACATAACATTACACGGAAAATAAAGATCGAGCAACACGAAGCTCATTAACAATTTGGGTGAACTCGTGTGCTCCGGAAGGATAGGCAGTTCCTGTGTATACAATCCCTACGTTTCCGTGTTTGAGAGTAAACATTATGAAATTCCATTGTATAGTAAATAAATGTTAGAGAATACCGAAGGGGCAATCGAAAATGAACAATCAAGAGAAACATATACAATGTACATAAGTTAACCTCGCTTCCAGATACCTCTTTCTATTATGGACATCATCCACGACCTGTACTCTGTAATTCTTGTATACACTCCTGGAGAGTTTGGTGCACCACACACAGAGCTACCCCAACTTGTAATCCCCACCAACTTCCACGTTGTTTGGTCTCTACTACACATGAGTGGACCACCACTATCACCCTGTGAATAAAATACAGGACATGGTTTTGGAATTACCGTTATCATGTATGCTCAAAGTCAAAAGATTGGAAAGCCAAACAGGGTCTTTATTGCCTGTCAAGTCAATGTATTTTAATTATTTGTATTTAAAAAAAATGCTTACTCATCTGTGAAAAACACATACATGACCGCAATATGTCACTAAGAGTGGTGGTGNGGGGGGGGGGGGGGGGGGGGGGTAGGGGCATCGATATTCCCACTGTATCTACGATTATATTTTGGAATTGGTCTGAAGGAGTATTTATTGTTGTTTTTCGTTTTATTCTAATTATATTGTGACAGACGCAACAGATATAAATTATTCACAAAATCAACACGTGGGTGTAAACATTGGCATATTAATCAAATATATTGTCTCATAATATAAAGAACAGCTGAAAATAAAGTAAATATTGTCCGTTCGTAACTGTGAAGGTTTAAATACCACACAATTTGTCAGATATTTGAAAACAATCTGCAATATAAGCAAATGAACCAATTCCTTTGTCCTTTTTCTTTTCGCCATTGTGTTGCCTGTCCTTCTTCAATTTATGGATTATGATTATCCCTTTGGTTTTTGGTTTCTTCAAACTCTTCTCCTGATAAAATATAAGAACTCTTATTTCTATCCGATAACCATGACATATCACAGCATCCATAACTCAATTCCTACCTGACATGAATCTGCACCTCCTTCTAATAAACCAGCACATATCATACTCTCGTTTATCTGAGTCGAGTACGCCCTACTGCATTTTGTATTTGTCCAAAGATTTACTTTAGCATGTTGAAGGGTGTCCGGTAGATATTGAGAGTTTTTATCTGAAATTTTAATACAAAATCTTGTTAATTTTCATTTATATTACACTCGTAAATTTATATAGAACGTCTAAGCTACTGATGACACATATTTTTTTAAATGTCATGGGAAACCAACATTAAGTACCCATGGCCAAGGCAGACACTGTATATGGACGCAAAAACAACAACAAACGAACAAATTCTCTGACAACATGAATACCTTAAAAAAAACATCTGCACGGCGGCCAGTTGGAAGACTAGTCTATACCATCCAATATTTGTCCACAGTTGTGAAGGCGCTATTCCCAATCCAGACCTTGAAAATGCAATTAACAACTTCATGGAGACCGATGATCCACTAATTCATAACGGAGACAATATTATTTGTGAAACAATGTCTTGCATATCCCTTTATGCAACCTTGGTAAGACAGTTTCCTAAGAAAAATTTCCTTTAGAATAGTGTACGAGAATCAACTAGAATACACACGTCATATATGCAGGAAACATAATAATGTAGTTCTTAAAGAAAGGGAAAATTACTACTGGAAAATTGGAGGTTATTATAAAAGAGGAGGAGTGACAAACACCCATGAATTAATCAGTATTAGTGATTTATCATTACATACTATGTATATCCTTGCTGTACTTGTAAGTAATAGACTATTCTATAATCTATCTATGTATATTTGTGCAATCTATAACATTCGGGGGCATAAAACTAGCTTAACCCCGCCACTTTTTATTGAAGTGCCTGTACCAAGCGATGAAAGTAGCCATGTATCTGTGAGTTAGAGTGTCGTTTTTGCCTCTTTCTACGATTTTGCTATTGGATGGTGGAAATGGCCCGACATTGTGGTTTGTTGTTGTTCATTTTACTTATACATACCTGACGGATTTGTTGTGCCCCATCCTGCTATATAACAAACACTATCATGCGGTATACTTTGTTCCAGATGTGGTAGACATATTGGTCGTGTAAAGTCATCAAATATTACTGGTTGTTGTAGACGTAACAATGCGATGTCAGCGTTGTTTATAGAATCGTAATTAGGATGACGAACTATTGCAGCCACCCGTAGAATTTTACCATGTGTGCCATCTTTATAGGTGGTGCCCATTATAATCGAAATCATATGGGGTATGTTCATGCCACTGAAATGTATAAGTTTATGTTAGGAATATGGGTGTATACTGCCACTTTTACCAATATTTCAAGCATATTTTGGCCGTCGGTATCAGTAGTAAAGTATAGAGTACTACGAGAAACATCTCGACCTGTAGCAAATCACTTACACACCCCACCAGCCATTTAACATGCTTAACGGTGTTATCTCCTCCTTTACTAATTTGATTGTTATATATAATATGCTAAGCAATTCAATAATTTCTGCAATAAGTATCATTAGCATAAAAGCAATAGATGCGTTTTGAGTGATTATCTACTTTTTAATTGAAATACACACCAGTATTTATTTTTACCATGATCATAACATTAATTTTCATATTATATATATTCAACAAAAGTGGAACAGTGATGTAAAGTATATCTATTGTTGATAGTGCGAAAGAATTTTGATTATTCCAGTAGAAATATTATGATACTTACTTTTGCAAGCAATGTCCAGCTGTTACCACCCATGTATCTGATATCAATGCACCTCCGCAAACAAAATAATCCCCGATTCGTATCCCTACTGTCCATGGCCATTGTCCAAGATAAGACTGTGAACCACCAATAATATAGGGAATCATTAGCGAAGGACTTATCTCTCCACACTCTGTAATATGGGAAAATTCCTTATTTAACACTTAACATACGTGATAACAAGAGGCTATTGCAAGTTGTCTCATTTACATAAAAGCTGCATGGCAACCTCCAAACACAATGCATTCATTTACTCTCCGTCATATGGGAGAGTTTGGATAATTCATATGTACCGCACAACTAACGAACTCCCATTCAAGAAGTTTATCCCGCTTTAGATAAAACTATAAGTTATATATATATATGGGTTCTCCGATGGGGCGGTGAAGAAGCATGCATTTCATGAATATTACATATTCAAAAAGAAATAACAATAAAATCACTTGATTTCGATACAACGATGGAACAAGAGTAACACGACGAGTTCCACATGTGAAGCAGGAACTGCTTACCCTTCCGCAACTCCAGTGTTTGTTTCCTGTTTCAATTGGGTTCGTGTTCTTGATCTTTGGTTTTCTTTGTAGTGTTTAATTTGTAGATCAGTATGTCCTTCTGTCGTTTTTCTTTTCCTTTTCATTGTGTGCCCTTCTTCCATTCACCGTCAACTCTTTGGTATATTCACACTTTTCTTAGATTATATTTTCCGAGGATAAGACATACCTTCTTTACTACAATTTAATATAACCTCCGTATGACTTTGACACGTGGTAGTCGGCTGTAAGTTATTGTACATCAGCTTGTTATTTACGTTAAACTGATTTGACATGAATACTTTCTGGGTTGATGGTACAATTTTTGAATTTGAGAATCTGCAAAAAAAAAAAATCAATTTCAAAGAAAACATTTTCCTGCATGTCACAATAACATCAAAATCAATGTAGAGATAATAACAGTATGGTGCGTTGTGATACAATATTGCTTATGTATGCCCGTTGCAGCCTCTATTCTTACTCGGATATTGATTTTCGTTTACTACAGGAATATTCATTGTCATATCTTTATTATTCCATCTTGATATAATGTAGAAATAAAAGAGTTCCAAAATATAATAGGAAAACTCGCAAAAGCAGAGACAAAATCGATACCTTGCGTAATAAACATAGTATACCTAATCGTAGATTTTGAATATCAAAATAAGACCACGAGTGACCGAAGTACGCATTAGGATTAAACGCGTATTCGGTCACGCGTGGTCTTATTTTGATATTCAAAATGTATGATTTAGCGATACTGTTTATTATATAGACTTTCAAAATTTCTTATATCTTATTTTTGTTATTTGTATATATGTATTCACCGTAACGCAACAAGGGACGTAACCACCACACTTATAATTGGGTAAAAGTAGTTCCGCGGGAAAAAACTGATATTTCACATGTGATATATCGGAATTTATTTCACGGATAAATCTACATAATTCACACCTATCTATATAATAAATAGCATTTACTACTAATAGTTCAAACAATAAGAGTACTGTCCCTCTATGGGCACTTACTTCCTTTGACATTTTTCTCGTGTTAATTGAAATTGAATTGTTTTGTCAATCTTTGGTTTATTAACGTCTTTTAATTTGCTATTAACGTTTCCAAATGCTAACGCTATAGGTATCTCAAAAGGAGACTTTCACGATATCATAGGGGTAATCAGTAATAGTAGTAAATTAAATACAGAGAGAGACAGGCAATGGAAAAATTAAAATAGGAAAGGACAAACAATGGTGCACAAATAATAGATAATTCATTTTATATGCTTTAACATGCTTACTCATTTATTTGTTCTATAAATAACACCCAAGCCATTGAGATGGTAAGTTTGATTATAATCTTCCGAATGTAATATATATTTTAAATTAAACCTTATTTAATAATATAGTGTAAAGTTTATTTAAAATAATTTAAAACAACTTACTTATACGAAAGATATTTACATAAGAACTTTCCCATAGACACATTCCATTTGTCACCACATAATGGAAGCAGGGAGGATCCATAACGAAGATGCAAACCTTTGTCACTTAGAGTTACTAAAGAAAATCATGTCAAGTATTAATGATAGTACGCATATATATTGATATGATCAAATAAAAGTATGATCTTGTGGTCTAGTAGTGAATAAAGTAGCAAAACGAGTGTCACTAGTGGAACAGGAACTGTTTACCCTTCTTCAGTATCCGTGTTCACACTCGGTCTTTAATGGGGTTCGTGTTGTTCGATCTTTAGGTTACTGTGTAGTATTTAGTAGATCGTTGTTTGTCCTTCCTGTTTTGGCCATTGTGATTTACAAAAATATTAAATAAATACATTTCTACATTGGTTCAAATGGAATGATTAAATATTTCTTAGATGGAATGGAATACTACAATAATTCGCATGGCCAATATACATGGATGTATGAACATGTCACTGACATCGGAGCGAACTCATTTACGTTGTGTCGGTGTATTCTAACGTTGTTGTTTTTTAATCTTAACATTCTGTGGACACTAATTTCCAAAAAAGTCAAAACTGTATATAAAAGGTACTCAATGGAACCTGCAAATGTGCCCTTTATGTGTTGTTATCCCTTATATACAAGTTAAAATTATTTGCACTATTCATTAATGGGAGGAAATAAGACTGCCCTTAATTGACAGTGATTTGCTATGCAGAGGTGTCCTTTAATGTAGATTTAGCTGTACCAGCATATACATGTAGCACTTGTTGATCAGCAACAATTAAATTTAAATAGTAACTGATTGCTGTAGACATTTGAATTTACTAAACATTTATCTTAGATGTTTATCATAGTTGATAGATGTATCCCATGTTAGAATGATTCAGCAGATCTATTGATGTAGCGCATATACATGTATATTACTGGTAATCTCTGTAATCATCTGATTTCAATTTGATCAGTGTGCAAAGATTCAGCTACATTTTTGTATTTTTCTTTTATCTCGGGATGTTTGTTTTGTATGTTTACATATTGTTGCTTTATATTATATTCTTTTTTTTTCTGTGGTACATTTTAGACAATTTAGTGGTTAAATATTGAATTCGTTATCGTGATTTGCAATTCACTCTTCAATATTGTGATATGTAATCCCTCCATTTTCCCTTCTCTAGTTATGCATGCCTTTCCTAACCTATTATAAAGAAATTACCGCATTCTGTTTCATCTGAAGAATCCCAACAGTCAGGTCGTCCGTTGCACTGTAGTATATTTTTAATACATTGACCATTTCCACATCGGTATTTATCTTTACCACATAGTCCTAATAAGATATATCAACAAACATAATCATCAAAACGTAGATATCTAATTTAACGCCAACGATCAGTTTTTGGAATAATCGTCATGTACGATCAAAGGATTGTAGAGACAAATAATTGAAAAGTCTTAGGGAGCATGCTTTCGAAAGGGCCTAAACAGGGTACTAGTATCCAAAATCAGATAAGATTACCTATGCTTGAGGAAAAGGAAATGTTAAAATTGTACACACAATTGTTTAGCTGGTGTAAGGCAGGCAACAACTCATGCGTGAATTGTTAACGCTTGCTAAAGGAACACTCTTTTCTGTTATTTTCTTCGAATTTCATATTTGATTCTGGAATTGCTCTAACGTGTGGTATTCTTTGGTTTTTTTTTTTATTTTATCAAAAGACTGAATCAGCACTATTAATAGAAACCATTTTTTATATAAATAACGGGCAACTGAAAAGTTTTAGAATGTTGAACTCACCACAATTATATTCATCCGCACCATTAGAACAATCAACCTCGTTATCACACCACCAATCTGATGGTAAACATTCACCATTACTACAGGATGTCAAATTGTCTGCACATGCCGTTTCTGAAATTGGTAAATGTATCTTATTAGACATGCATATCCACCAATGAGGGACCACAATAAAAAAAATACTATCTTATAAAAAAAGCAATACTGAAGGAACGGATGATAGACAAATATCAAATTAACTGTACTGTTTACCAATCCAAATAGAGTGTTTTTACACGGTCTTATCTCCGTCTTAGTCATATGTAACATTCGGCGCTTTTGGCTATCTTGTTTATGTTCTTTCGTGCTCCCAATAGACCTTTACGTTATTTGCCATTCCAATCTTTTGCTTTTGGGCGTATTTGATGACGGTTAAAACATTCTGTACACAAATTAGATAATCTAACATTTGTTTTTGTTTTATTTTTATTTAATTTTTTTTTTTGTTAAATATAACATTACCTATTTTCACCGATCTGTACTTTATTGCAAACGCAATATCTCCATCAGTTGATACTTGCAGCATCATGGACGTTCCAGTTGAACGTATGCCTTGTTTGCATGCATTCCAAAGACGATTTTTTTGATTTGAGAGACCATCGTATACACGAAGACCTTCCTTTTCACATGTTGTATGTGTATTAAGCTGAGTAATATCTACATCAATCACCTGCAAGGTTAATATATATCTAACATCTAATATATTATCTTCGAAATATCCGCTTGAGTTGTTTAAAATCGCATTGTCGTCAAATGTAAAAACCCTGTATTTAACAACACAACATTTCTCTCAGAGACATGGTACAGCAATGGGACCCAACATGACGCCGTCTTATCCGATTATATTTATAGAACAAAAAGCAAACAAAACATTATAAAGCAAAATTTAAACAAAATAAAACAAAACAAAAACAAAAGCAACTAATCAAGAGAATTAAAAAGTAATTTTTTTTGTACATCGAAAACAAAACACACTTTCCTTTGTACAAATTCATCTCGTTCGGTACTGAAGTAAGCATTTGTTATTTTGTTATTTTTTCGAATTCGTAATGGAACGTCTTACACAGCCAACGAAAATTGAAACAATGATGTTGTTTATATACAATTAGTCTAGATGTACAGGATAATAACAAAAACGGAATTAACAATTTTAGGACAAAGCAAAAAACAAAAATAAATAAATAAAACAATTACCCTGTTTTTCTTTGCAAGTAACAACCATGTGCATATTCGTTTCTCCCCAAGGTTTGGAATATTGACAATCAGGTTTCCATAATTGTCTATCAATATGTGCTCAGTCACGTGACATGCCACAGGAATATTGAATAGAGAAGAGGATGTTGATGTATGCGGAGAAGGAGCTATAATTGAAGACACGTCCATTTCTGATGACGTCATACTTATACGTGGCGTTGGCTTAACTGACACATGAGACATTTGATGGGAGCATGGACTTCTCAATAGAGTGTCTGGAACAGTGCTTATAACTACTGAATTTCTATTTGTAACTTTTTGTGTAGGTATATATGATGTGGACTTCAAGCCTTCACCATATGATGTGAATAAATTCTTTGGTGGTACGTATGACGTGGGAGATGAACTTGGATCGTATGATGTTGATAATTTCTCGGTTGACACGTATAGGTCGGAAGTTGAGCTGGCACCATATGATGTTGATAATTTCTCTGTTGAAACGTGTGATGTGGTAGATGAGCTTGGACCATATGATGTGAATAATTTCTGTGATGGACCGTATGACGTGGGTAATGAACTTGGATCATATGATGTTGATAATTTCTCGGTTGAAACGTATGATGATGGCGTAGAACTTGGACCATATGGTGTAAATATTGATGTTGTTGAAACGTAGGATGTGGAAGTCGAGCTTGATTCATATGATGTAAATATTTTTTCTGTTGGGGCATATGATATGGAAGTTGAACTTGGAACATATAATGTAAAGACATTTTCGGTAAAATCTATACTGCTAAAGTGTTGTGCGTTGTTGACTTCTGAACCCGGATGTTCACTTGATTGAGAATGGTATTTTGATGTTGTACTAGTCGATGGCAAAGAATGATCTAAAATATTTGATGCTATTATACCGGGTGACTGTATATGATGAATAAGACTGGATGAAGATATTGGCACATTTAGTGCTTCCATGTGTTGCTTTTCGGATCCTATTTGGTGAGAAGATAAAGGTATAGAAATATCAGACGTAATTAGATAATTATGGGAAAGTAAATTATCCGAATGATATATTTCTGTAAGTAAAGCATGTGATGCATCTATAGCTGTTAGAGATTGAAAGTCACGTGTTACTTCTTTTGCTAAATTTGTTGGTTGAGTGGTTGATTGAGGCATGTAGTCCAATAGTGTAGTTGTTATAATAGATGTTTGTAAGTCCTCAGAAGCAATGTTTTCTGTTCTACTAGCTGATATATCGAAATACAGACTATAACCTGATTGACCAAATGTGGATAAATATGAAGTGTCGTCTGCAAAGTGTTCCGACTTCATATGCATGATTTTGCTATTTGAAGGTGATATATATTCTGTCAGAGTTTGTTGTATATGTAAATTTTCAGACTCTAGCGTAGCTGTTTCAAGTACAGAATTGATTTCAAATAACTGTGCTCCAGTGATGGTACTAAATTGGTAGTCCGTCGTATACTGGTTCTCATGCATGTTTGACGTCGTCATAGTAACGTGGCTGTCAGTTTGTAAAGAGTTCACAGTCTTTGATTTGGTAGAATCTGAAAAACAATTACTTTGATATGACTAATTGGTGATTGTCGGCTAGTATATGCTATTAAAATGTATCAAGTATTAATAATATTATTTTTGGAATAATGAATAGCAAGTAGTGCTCACAAATATTAGCATCAAAGTAAAAATCCTTAAAGAATATAAATGAATTAACTAACGAAATATGGTACATGTATTAATAATCTATGATTGGATTAGAACTTCGAAGGCGGTGGCATGGGCATTGGTAATTTTAGCTATGTGTACAGCAGTAACAAATTTTGATATTATAACATTTAAAAGCAAAATATTTTAAAGAAGAAATAAAAGAATACCTATCAAAAATATACAGAGGCTTGGGTCAAGTCTACAAGAAACGTAATATTAGAGGTTTGGTAAACACGAACCCCACTAAAAACGGTGATGAAGTCTGAAATGGTGACTGTTCTGATAACAATGTGTAATCCAGGTCTAATTATAAAATATGTTACCATTATCCGTTTTAATAAGGACCTGAAATCCTGGTCTAGTCACAATATGGTCTGATACAAATTCTATGCAAATATCTCCTTCAGATGTAAAATTTGGCGGAGCTCTAGTTCCACAGAATTTATCCGACGCCATTACCCCACATTTCCCAGTATACACCATAACATAATCCCAATTACATAGATACTGGTATTCTACGTCGAAACTCATGAAATCAACAACAACCTAGAAAATGCAAAATAAACATTGCAATATACCTGATGATTGTAATTCAAAATAAACATTACAATATACCTGATGATTGTAATTCAAAATAAGCATTACAATATACCTGATGATGTAATTCAAAATAAACATTACAATATACCTGATGATTGTAATTCAAAATAAGCATTACAATATACCTGATGATGTAATTCAAAATAAACATTACAATATATCTGATGATGGTAATTCAAAATAAACATTACAATATACCTGATGATAGTAATTCAAAATAAATATTACAATGTATCTGCTGATGGTAATTCAAAATAAACATTACAATATACCTGATGATAGTAATTCAAAATAAATATTACAATGTATCTGATGATGGTAATTCAAAATAAACATTACAATGTATCTGATGATGGTAATTCAAAATAAACATTACAATATACATGTACCTGATGATGGTAATTCAAAATAAACATTACAATATACCTAATGATGGTAATTCAAAATAAACATTACACTATACCTGATGATGGTAATTAGAGTAAACGTGTCGCCGTACTAAATTTGATATTTACGATTTTATTACGTATATAAGTTTGTATTGATCATATAAACAAAATCGTGGAGATCTAATTTAGTGCAGACGACGCTTTTCTGGAATAACATAAAGGATAGTCAACATACTGCAAAGCAAAATAATTCAAACACGTCTTAGACTAAGAAAATTAAAGATCCCGGACATGTTATGTATGTGTAGTCGAAGGGCTTTATCTCGAACTTAGACAAATATTTTCCTATAGCCATAAGAATTGTACGTCTGCGCACCTTGAAGGTCTTAGTATCAATATTGCTTCCGCTTCCGTTTCTAATGTAATCATCGTCTGCTACAGCAAGCTCCCACCAACCAAATATCGTATACGGCACTGTCGTTTTGACCTAATTTATTGTATTCTAAATTATCCATACCTAGTACAGGATGTGCTACACGGACTTATAAAACATGTCAAAATCAATAAAAAAAAACGTAGGGTATGTTTATTTTTCAATTCGTTTTGTTACTTATTGTTATTTATTTTTTTTTACTTCAATGGAAGGAAGAATGATTTATGTTTCACTTAATACCAAATTTAAATAGAGAAACTGTTTTTCGCAATATAGTCGCCCTCGGAATCGTTAGGTGCGCAGACTTAAAAATATGGCTCTGTATGTAAATTGTCCCTGAAACTACAACACCACAATGTTTAACATAATCGTAATTTGTAAAAGCTACATAGATTTTGGTATCCCTTTTTGTGATTTATTTAATGTATATGCAAACAACATGTTTCTAGATCCAACGGAATCGTATGTTATATAAAAAGGACTTGTAGCCTATGGTGTACAACAATCCTCACGTTGTTTTTTTTTGTTTTTTTTGTGTGTGTGGAATACTACACATACTTATCATAAGAATGTTTAATTTCTATAGTTGTACAAGTTGGTATATTACTTATCATATCTCACTAATACCAGACCCATTGACACTTAAATGATATAATGAACTGTTGATATATCTTTTAAACTTTAATGTCACGTTTTTGGTTGAATAATACAAGCTTACAATATTATAGTTCGTTACACCTTTAAAAGGCGACAATAACCCTCCAGCAATTCTGTGTAGTGACCTAATTCCTCTCACTTCTTATCTGTATTGTAACATCTCATTTTGCATTTGCTATTTAATTTGTTGAGTAAATAAAGGAATTACACCTTGATATGGAGTCAACCTGTATATAAAGGCCACTCAAGGGAACCTGAAAATGTGCCTTTTATATACAGGTTAAAATTATGCTCGTATGCACTATTCATTAATGAGAAAAATGAGACTGCCTTTTATAGGCAGTGATTTGCTATATAGAGGTGCCCTTTAAGGCAGGTTTGACTGTGCATAGTATAGTACAGCAGCATACACTTGTATAATATATTTTTTTAAATATCTTGATCCAATTTAACACACAAAAAAACTTAATGGTAAAAAGTAAATATCATTATTTAACGGACATAGTCTAAATATAATTATGAGATTAACATTCTTTTTGTATTTAAGAGAGACGTATTTGTAAATCACGGGTGGGGGTTAACGTACTAGGCCGCTGAAATAGGTAACGAATATATCACGAGGCCGCTAATTAAGAAAATATATGAACAGAGCTATATTTTAAATAACTAATGTATGAATAGGTCCGGTTTTCAATATTATAAAGCTTATCTTCACAGCTTGTGTCAGTGATACAGTCCGAAAAAAAGAGCTGACGAATGCAGAAAACTAACTTGCTTTTAATATTTATAGTAATTATGAAAATGGGTGTGCTAAAAAGTATATCAGTATGCTGTAATTCTGGGAACAATATATTAATAGATTAGTAAGAAAAGATATTGATGAACATGTTGCATGAGAAACTATCCAATATTATACTTTAAAGTAAAGTAACTGCGATTTTATTGTTGTTCTACATTTGACAGTCACATTAGAGTCTTCAGCAGTGAGCTTAACGCATACCGTAAGATGAGTGTGAAACAGTCCCTAACATGCAATTGAGTCGTACTCTTTACTGTCGACATATATCTGAAATATGAGATTTAAGAATGGGAGTAAGGGTCATCGAAATCTCAGCTGAGCACCCCTACCTACATTGTGTATGCAATATATCCCATCATGTTGGTATGCAAATTGATCAGTCCTTGATAAAGACCATTTTAGGCATTTATACTATAACACATATTGAATGGAGGCGAAAATTACCGACCTCTCCCTTAATCAACAATTAAAAAGTTGGTTTTCATTGATGTTCTTTGTCTTCTATTGAATATATTCCAGACATTTGTGTAAATTATTATTGTGCAGAATGTATTCCAAGTGTAATATCGGTCAAGATGACACCTCATAAATCAAATAGGGAATTATAACATTATTTTCCATATTTTATAACCATCAAAAAGGGTATGCAACAAAATGCACAAAATTAACAGAAATTAATCTTTGTGTTTATTAAGCCATGCTTTTTATGTCCATTATCATAATATATGTTTTTTCCCATAAATTTTATCCTCAGTTTTGAATAAAGAAAAAGTTCACGAATAAAGATATATAATATAATGAATTAAAAAAAAATTATTAACATATATGACTGATTATGGAGTTGAATTCCTCATGTTTACTATCAATATACACGTATTGAATATGTGGAATGTATTGACTACCTATATACTGTACATTACAGTGTAGAACATATTTATATGCATTAAAACTTGTAATAGATGTCAGCTATGTCAGTGTATAAAAGAGAGAGGTTACAGAGGACATATTTTTATAGCATTCAGGGTTCGATGAACATTTGAAATTGTGTTAACGAGTTTATATTAACCTATTATTACTTGTGAATGAGCTTTTTAACTATAATAAAATTATCATCAATGCATACCAGAATCACTTAATTATTTGTCTCATAGGAAAATAAAATATTTTATAAAATTTGAATCAAATGAAAAACAATATGATATACAGCCAGTGTCGGGTTAAGACAGGTGCTTTATTGGTGGCAGCCCACGGACCTCCGTCAGGTGAGGACCTCTACATATTAAATGAAATCATTTACTGTGAAAAGTGACTTCCTTTGTAAATAGAGAATGCAAGTATAAGTATGTTGAATGTATCTCTTTCAAAAGACTAAATCCGAAATCCTGCTTTTGTTCATTATTACTCGACTCGTGGAGCTTCCCAGCACCTGTATCACATGGGCTTACAAAATAGTAATCCGTCCCTGTATACAACATGTACATGTATCGCTCTCAGAAGTTGATGCTGATGTTCTATTTCAAACGTAAAGTTCTATTTGTACTGTATATCAAATATCTGAACTTCTACACGATGTTCTAGCATTCTAATAAGAATATCGGAGAATGAAAGTTTGCAGATACCAAAGGGGTAATCAGAAACCATAAATCAAAGAAGGACAGACAACACAATGGCCAGAAGACACAGGGAAAACATTGACCTACAAAACATCACTAAAGATCGAGCAACACGAATCCCACTGAAAACGGGGTGAACTCGGATGGTTCGGAAGGGTTAGTAGTTCCTGCCCCCACGTGTGACACCCGAACATTGCAATTTTATCTTTTATTATACGTTTAAAATTTACCCTCTTTCAACATGCATTCTATTGGGTATAGTGATGCATATTATGTTTTTGTCATTTATTAGTGGTTTTTCGATGTTCTGACATCTTTTAGAAAATACCAATGGGCATTGAAATTTTATCCTTTTTCAACGTTTATTTTTACGGTGCTTTGAAAGCTTTATCAAAATGATCAACTAGTTTCCGATGCCGATATTGCATTAATAATGAGATGAAAATCGTAATTTCATTTTGTTTAAATTTTCCAACATTCTATTGAGAATGGAGACGGACATTGTTATTATTTATTCCTTTGGTAGCATATACTTATATCGTAATGGCCGCCCACTATTACGAAACTCTCACCTTGGATGTTGTTTTGACGTTCCATTGGCAGTGTAGATTCACATCGTAATTTCTGCCTTTGTCGTAACCAGGACTGTGTATTTGGAGAGAGTTTCCTGACAGTGAAATATCTTGAGAACAGGATTCTACATTTCTTAGCAAAACTGAAGCAAAACATATCTTTTAAACATTTGGAAATATAATAATACGAAAGCTTAGACTCAAAAACAAACAAAAACAAAACAAAACAAAACATAAAACTAAAACAAAAAGCAAAAAAGAAAAAAAAAGAAGACTAAATAGCGTAGTCTTATTAAAGTATCAGCTGCTGCATATATATCCGGTTTCCCTTTCGGTTTCAGAAATTACTGTTCATGAAGTGGTCTTAGCCGTAAATGTAATTAACACCCTTATCATTAGATATCAAAATATTGTTTGCCGTTACATATTCTCCACGGAGCAATAAATGTAAATAAATAAATAAATAAATAAATAAATAAATAAATAAATAAATAAATAAATTAGTAGAACAATTATTTACACCTTAATGTATATACATTTAGCATTTTATGGTGAGGTGGTGGGTGTCTCCCGAATTCAAAACCTTTAGCAGACGAAGTCTCATTTTATGAGAAGTATAAATGTTCTTAATTTATGAAATACGAAATTTAATATTTCAATCCAATTTAAATTAAATTCCACTCTTATCAAATTTATATGCAATATGAAAAACGCACTTTAAAATACAAATCTGCATTAAATATAAATAAATAAATAAATAAATAAATAAACAGGATAAGTAAATAAATATGTGGTTTAACTAAAAGTTTTACAACTTACTACAGTTTAAAACAAACATAATCCATCCTTCCATTATAGTCCTCCATCTAAATCTCTTGTTTGACAGCTTTTTAAATATGGATTATGAAATTTCACACTTCACTGACACACACGGAATTAAACCACTGGTCGAGGTGTTATAAAAATGAACTAAGACATCAATTAACCACAGTTATTTAACAATGATTACACTACGAATGAACAAAGTAAATAACCCTTGTTTCTTCTTATCCACTTTCTCAAGCATGTACTAATACCAACATAAATACTTAAGAGTTTACATACTTCACAGCCTTGTCCAATATATATATATATATATCTTATTTCATTAAGCAAAGCAAAAATTTTTACAAGTGGACAAAATAAATACCTTTTTTTCTTACCTTTTTATGTATAAAGAAAATGAATATGTTATATACATTTGTACATATCTAGAGTTTATATACTTCACAGACTGGTTCAACATAAATCTTATTTCTTTAAGCAAAGCGAAATTTTGTTTTACAAGTAGTGGACAATGTACAAAATGTAAATATGTTTTTTCTTACCCATTTTTTTACAACTACGATTATAATCTGATTGGACAAAGTATATATCTTCTTACACTTTTAGGTATAACAAAATAAATATCTACATGTCTAGGAATATAATTCACAGCCTGGTCGAACATAAATCTTATTTATAAGCAAAGCAAGCAAAGCGAAATTGTTTGTACGAAAAATTTATTTTATGAAATTGTTAGTAGCATTTTACTGCTAGTACTTTGTGTTATACTGTGTTTAATATAATAGTGACGGAATATTGTAATGTTAATATACCAGTTATGAAAATGTAGATATTTATATTAATCAGTGCACACAACACGTTTATAGAATAACCTTCATCTGGTACGCTCGTAGTCAAAAGATTGGAAAACAAAATAATTTAAAAATATTTAGGAGCAAAGTAAACAAAAGGACCTAAACAGGATAGCGAAAACCGGTTGAAGTTACATATGTTTGAGGAAAGAGAACCTTAATGTCAGTAGTTACGTTAGTTAGGTACTGTTGATTTCAAGTACAAATATATATAATAAACCATGTACCGAAGTACTGACTTCTGGTACAAATATATATAATAAACCATGTACCGAAGTACTGACTTCTGGTACAAATATATATAATAAACCATGTACCGAAGCACTGACTTCTGGGTATACGTAGTTCGTTAATGATCAATGAAAACTATTTCATCTATATCACGATTTAATCAAATACCAGCTTTGTATAAGACCAACACACCGAGTTGGATGTTATTGCACTGGCTCATCGAAACATGTTAGCATTAAAACTTCCCATTACTCCATTGGTATAATAAAACTAGCAATTAGACGATGCATTGTCTAACACCGGAAGACATATAGGATCTAACACTAGGAGAGATGAAAGATCATACAATCTGTGACACCCGAGGGTAAAGTTTAGATCGTATCTGACGAGGATTGTTCGATCTTTACTTTTCAGTGTTGTACTTTGTATGTCGTTGTTTATCTTTTTGTGGTTTTCGTTGTTGTATCGTCTGTCCTTTTTCTATTTGCGGCTTCTGGTTATCTCCTTGGTATCTTTATATATATACCGTTTTACCCATTTATTGGTAATTCTATGAATTGAGGAATCCCCGATGTCTTTTACGACAGTTGCTACTCCATTGAAGAATAATTGTTCAAATGTCTGTATTATATCTGACTCTTACTATACCATGTCCAGTTATTGTTGTTCTGCTAATAAAGAATACCTTTGATGTCACCTCAGTATTTGTTAACTCTTATTATTAATGCAGATATTAACATAAGAGAATACGACTGATGTCCAGATATAATGTCTGTTATATTGCAGGGGGTTATGGTATTTAACGCCATTTTCATCAATATTTCAGTTATATCGCGTCGGTCACTTTTATTGGTGGGAAAATCGGAGAACCCGGAGAAAACCATTGACTTGCCGCAAATCACTGACACCCCTTGTCAGCTAATGTTGTTTCGACTACACATCACCAGGAGCGTGATTCGAATTCACACCTTTAGTGGTGATAGGCACTGATTACACAGATAGTTGTAAATCCAACTACCATACGATCACGACCATGACGTTTCAGTAAACTGCAAGGGAAAAATATATTGTCTAAAATATTTAGAAAAAAAACTCACCAATAATTATAGAACACATAGTCCATCCCTCCAGATGTACCATATTATAACAAATCTATATTATCAATGTTCTCCTACCTCAGTCATAGGTGACCTTGACCGGGTTGATTACTATCCTGTTTAGGCCCTTTGGTTTTCTTGCTCACAAAATCTTCTAAGTTACCTGGCTTTTTGTTTGGGCTATGCGCATACTTGGTGAAGGTTATTCAAGAAACAGGTGTCCGGACTAAATTATCTATGTTTTTGAGGATCGAGGTTAGGGGGTTTTAAATGTGACTTGACATATGTTTGTATTTATTCAATAAGTGTCAAAGAGTTTATAAATATCAGCTAACCTTTCTGATAATGATAAGGTGGGTGAACATAAAAAAAAATCTGTTTTATTATATAATTATAACATACCCCAATGAATATACACAATATAAGTAGAACTCATTTTTTATACATAATACAGAAATATGCCATTATGGACAAAGTATTTATTTCAAGATAAAAAAAAAGGGTGTTTTACTTATATTACTTGATGTAAATTATAATGAAAAAAGGGAAAACTGAAAATATTTTATTTTAATTTTTGTCTTTTATCAAAGGCCCACAGTGCAATAAAATGCAAACTGAATTAATAAATAAAGAATTAACATTTTTCAATATTTAAATTTACTCACAAAATATTTATTGTTTTTTCTGTCATTTCATATACAGCAATACAAATCATTTTATACTAGTATAGGGTGGTGCACCACTATACTTCAAAAGTATTTTGATTAAAACTACTTTTTATGACTGTAATTTGCACAAACACTCATGTAAATGTACGCTAATATTTGAACTGAAAGTATACATTATTTGTATACAAGCCATTTACAAATAAATGAATAAAACATGTCATACAAACTGTACTTATGTTTGTGTCTCAATAAATTTGATTTAATATTGCCGATCTTATGTTTGTTTGAAAACAAGAGATAAAATTGGATGAAATAAAAAAAAATGTGTTTAAATACTTTGAAAGTGTCTTTGACTGTAATTAGATGTTTCGTTTTTGTTTTGTTTTGTTTTGTTTTTTTTTTATTTGTTGCTTTTTGTTTTGTTTTTGTTTTGTTATCTATTTGTTTTTGTTTGTTTTTGTTTTTTGTTTATTTTATATTTTGTTTTTGTGTTTTTCATGTATTTTTTTTAATACAGAATTCATTAGTTACTAATGACTTTCGCTAATATATAATTAGAATTACACGAAGAAAAAAGGTTAAAATAACTTTGACATTCCTTCTTCGAGGGTTAGTTTGGTGTGTGTTCAGTTTAACATTCAAAGAATTAAATAAAATAAAAAAAGAGGTATTGATATTTTTCATAAACTAAAACTTGTCTTCTCTTCATTTGACCCATAGAAATCATATCAATGTAAAACATGACTTTTTTTTAGTGCTTATTATTTAACGTCAACTCAGCAATTTTCAGCTATATATCATGGCGAAAACAAGTTAATTTTCAATGAGATGATGATAAGACGCAATACCAACACGTGCACGCTGGGTTGGATTTTTATAGTGCTAGCTCACTGAAACAGCCGTCCTCATATAGACATGTCGCTCCATTCGGACACATTATCCTGATTCTTAGCCAACCAGTCGTTGCTCTTTCTCCTTAATGCTTTGCAGAGAAGCAACAAATACCAATGTTATAGTCTTTGGTGTGACTCGACTGGGGCTCGACCCCACGATCTACACCACTCGAACCATTAGACCACGGATACAGTCAATAACTTTTTTAAATGACATTTAATACATATACAACTTATAAAGGCAGGGGTCTGATATTAAAACAGTACTTCCATGGTCAAAGTTGTATGATAAAAACTAATCATTTCACCTTATGATCAAAGGAAGTATTCCTTCCGCCATTTCTGAATCCATATAACCTCGTGTTTAAATTAAAATCTCCGTCATGACTAATACATATACAAAATATGAAAGTAATATGATTAAAAGTCAACTATATGGCCATGGCCTGTTGGTCAAAGATCAAGGTCATAGATCTCATGTTTATATGTGACACTCCGCCCGCCATGTGCTAATGTATATACAGACAAAATATGAAGGAACAAAAATGTTCTATCTTCAACAAAGCTGTCAGATAAAAGATAAATCATTTGACATCAAAGTCAAGATTAGGGACCAACCATTTAACTTGCAGGGGGGAAGGTATGCTTTTTTTGTTCGTTCAGAATTTTTTTTTGGACAACAGGAGAGTTAACATTTTTTTTTTTTGTCGCGCAAAGCGCGAAATTTTTTCCAGAATTTCACATTAGGTTATATGACAAAAACTCTGAATCAGATTATTTTTTTCCTCCACCAAAATCAGAATATTTTTTTCAGCAACATTAGGAATCAGAATATCTTTTTAGGAAAAAACCATATCCCCCCCTTTAAATTAAATGGTCGTTCTCTTACAATGACCTCATTTTATTTCAGGAACTCCGCCATGTCACAATACATTTGCATGAAATATTAGCTGCGGAATGGTAGCCCTTATGGTTCTTGGCCAGTTTTCTTATATGTGCGGACCTATGCAAATATCAGAAAACTGGTGAAGGACCAAATAAGAGCTACGGTTCCGCAGCTAATGAAATATATGAAGGCATACATCGTTAGGACAAAATTCTACCTTCGACAAATTGGTAATATACAAAATCAATTATTGGACTATATATGTTCATAGGTCAAAAATTTACCTAATTTTCATTTGTGAATCTCTGTCCTGTCCTTATACATATACATGCATAATATGAAAATAGTACAATTAAAAATCATTTATTTGACCTTGCTGTCGTGGTCAAGATCACATGTACAGTGACCACATTTTTAAATGTGCAACTGCCATATATCCTAATAAATATACAAACAAAACTATAAAGGCACTGGGCAATAAGACAAAATTATCCCCCCTCCTCCACCCCCGGAGAAGTTGTACAATAATAAACCAACAAGTTACATGATGATGATGATGTCCGCTAAGTACTCTACTAGACCAACACCCTTAGTTGGATTTTTATAGTGCTAGCTCACTGAAACAACAGTCTGTGTGTAGACTTCTCGCTCCACTGGGACATAATATACTGATTCAGAATCAACTAGTGTTTGCTCTTATTCCTTAATGAAGCAGCAAATACCAATTTGGTTTGAATCCACCGGGTCTCGAAACCACGATCTACCACACGAGAGTTGAGCATGCTACCCATTACAACATCAATGAGGTTGCTTAAATATATGGCTGTGTGTAAGGAAAACGAAACAATAAATAGACAAATGTTTTATTAAATTACACTAAAATGTTAAAAGTGAAATGATTTTTTTCATGTTAATGAAATTAATCATCAATTTCTTAACAAACAATTAAATAATTCAATTTAATATTTTTTAATGGGTTGTAAAACATTTTTCTCCTGAACTCGCTTAGCATCTCAAATCTCCAGATATTCTCCACGATCAAGCATTGTGTATATATGTCTTCAAAACACAAACAGTAAACATTTATGCACATGTTCAATATTGGACACACACAAATATTATCAAAGACAGTCCCAGTTAAACCCAACAAGACAGACACACACACATTAGTCCATAGTCTAGATCAAAGGCCAAGCACTGACCAAGAATCAGGATATGCACATATTTCAGATTCAGACTTAGAACAACTATTTCAATAGCAGAATCAAGCCCTATTCTGTTAAAATCTATCCTTCTGGTTAATTTTATATAAATTGAATTGCAAAGTAGGATTGTTGAAAAAAAACGACATAATATTTCGGACAATATATTCCATTTTGAGAGATTTCTACAACTTGAATTACATGTTCATATAAAATATACGAACATTGTCAGAAAATATAAGATTTATCTGTACAAGCTTTAGAAACAGGTAGAAAAGTGAGCCTTTGTACATAAATTGTGTTTATCCTGCAATGTTAAAAAGTCCAAAACAACTGTCAAATTCTCTGAACATAGGAGACAATAATCATTCTACTTCTTTTTGATTGTGTCCCCTGTGGCTTCCACTCTTATATTGTTTTCTACTGTAGCTTTACATGAATCAGGTATCAAAAAAGCTTTAATTGGTTCATGACTAAATAACACTGCAATTTAGATGTCCCCTTTTATTGGTAGTAAAAATCACATAATTGCAGGATAAAATGGGTGTATAATTCATCAGCTACTTAGATATCCATATATTTAGGAGATATGAATCACTCCTATATAAATCAATCAAATCTTATTAAATCAAATTATACTTCTAACTTAACATAAATATATGTTTTTTAAGCAAGCTCTACAGTTGCCACCTCAACATGTGTTCATTCGTTCTGATTTGCCCATTTTATGTTCGCAGTCCATCAATTGAAAATTGTGATCAGTTAACCATAATGAAAGTGGGAGGTTTGACCCGGTAAAATCTTATTCAACCCACCATTTCTTTGGAATTGCCAATACCAAGTCAGGGTCATTACAATTTTCCCAATTTTCCAGTTGTTGACTGATTTTGTCTGTTTGTGTACTTATGAGTTTTGCCTTTCCCTTTGGAAGATTGTTCGGACTTCGGTAATTTTGTTATTACCCTTATTTAATCTGATGTCATAATTATCTACAGCAATGATGACAGTGTTACAAGCACTTTGGATGAAAAAGACAGTAATGGGAATCATCGGGACCGCAGAACAACGAGCATCTGGTATTACTACTAATAACTTAAATATGACCTATGCCTCCCATGGGATACAACACCACCAACAGGTGCGTGAGGTATCAGTTAGGAGGCCGGGGAATGTATCAAATACACAACTTGCCCTGGGGACGGGATGTAAATGGGGGTCTCGCATTTTGAGAATTCCATGCTCTTGCACAAAAAGACAACTTGTAGAAGATCCTAATGATTTGCAGATACCAATGGGGTAATGAGAAGTCCGAAATCGAAGGACAGCAACAAAATATGGCCAAAAGAAAACCAGAGGCTCCCAGGAGCCTGTAATCGCTCACCTGGATCAAAGCTGCTTTCAATAACAACGCAACTGCACTGTGGTGCGCCATCTTGGTGGGAGAGTGTGACTGCAGGACATCATTTGGAAAAGGACCATCAAATGACTATTCCATCAAAGTTTGGTTCTAATTGAGCTACTGGTTCCAGACAAGATGGTTTGTATGTGAATTTCCCATAGGGTCCTATGTTAAACTAAGTTCAGCTGTGCAGCCATCTTGGTCAGAGGGCGGGACCACCAGACACAAATTTGGAAGAGGACCATCCAATGAATATTTTATCAAAGTTTGGTTCCAATTGAGCAACTGATTCCAGACAAGAAGATTTTTATGTGAATTTCCCATAGGGTCCTATGTTAAGCTAAGTTCGGCTGTGGGGACCATCTTGGTCGATAGATCTTGACATACTGAACATGTTTGCAGTTTAAACTTAACATCCATCTCTTATAGTTTTTGAAATATAAGACGAAAAGCATTAAAAATTTAAAAATTTTATGGAAAAAAGGGCAATAACTCCAAAATGGATAATGGGATTTACCTCAAAATTGCAGGGTATGTAGATCTTGACATGCTCAATATTTTTGCAATTTAAACTTAACCTTTATCTCTTATAGTTTTGGAAATATAAGACGAAAAGTATTAAAATTTTGAAAATTTGATGAAAAAAGGGCAACAACTCCAAAATGGGTAATGGGATTTACTTCAAAATTGCAGGACAGGTAGATCTTGACATACTGAATATTTTTGTAGTTTAAACTAAACATCTATCTCTTATAGTTTTTGAAATGTAAGACGAAAAGTATTAAATTTTTTAAAATTTGATGAGAAAAGGGCAATAACTCCAAGATGGGTAATCAAATTTACTGCAAAATTGCAGGGTAGGTAGATATTGACATACTGAACATTTTTTATGTTTAAACTTAACATCTATCTCTTATCGTTTTTGAAATAAAGGACGAAAAGTTTTAAAATTTTGAAAATTTGATGAAAAAAAGGGCAATAACACCAAAATGTGTTATGGGATTTACTTCAAAATTGCAGGGTAAGTAGATCTTGACATGCTGAACATGTATGCAGCTTGAATTTAACATCTATTTCTCATAGTTTTTGAAATAAAGGACAAAATGTACAAAATATGCCTAATTTGCATAATCGGTAGAAATCGGCTGAAAGAAAAATTGCACAGAAAAACCCGTAATATATGTTAAACTACACATTGCCATGTAGCTGCAGTTGAAATTTGAGCTCATTTTAACTTATATTTAAGCAGCAATAGACAATTGAAATTTCATCCCCCCTTTTTTCTATTTTTAGCTTGGTGGCCATCTTGGTTTGAAGTCGGGAACACCAGACACAATTTTGGAAGGGGGCCATCCAAGGACCATTCCACCAAAGTTTGGTTGCAATTGGCCCAGTAGTTTCTGAGGAGAAGATTAAAATGTGAAATGTTGACGGACGGACGACAGACGACGGACAAATAGTGATGGCAATAGCTCACATGACCCTTTGGGTCAGGTGAGCTAAAAAGAAAAACAGACAAACAATGATCTACAAAACACTGCACAGCAAACTAAAGATCGAGCAACACAAACCCCATTTTTGGGGATGCTGATAGCGGTCATTGTCAATGAAAATATTCTGACTCCATCGATTATATCCACCCCAATTTCTTTACAGGAATACATGTAAATCTGTCCGACAATAGGCTTATAACAATGCAACCATTGATCTATATGATTTTTTATTTGTTAATCTGTCATTATCAAAGTTGTCATCCGGAATTAATAGCTGAAATACTGCTCCCTTAACATTCAGCAATAATCAATTATTCAAAAAATTATTTAATATACTGGTAGATGAAATACTAGTACCAATTCATGACTTCATATTAAACAGCTTTAGATCATTACTTATTCTATTTACATTAACATAAAACAAATTGGGATATTTTCTGAAAATCAAACTAAAAATAGAATATTCATCAACACATTTTATTACAAATAAGAATAAATTAAACTAATATAATACTGATATAAATAGCATGTTACAGCCATTTATCTTTTTTCTAATATCACTTTGATTCCATTCTTAGCCCTCATTACCAGTTCTGGACTTGTTTCATAGTTATGACCAGGAACAAGGGAAACGTGATATCTGTTGAAAGATCAACAACAAAATGTTAATAAATATATTCATCCGACTGTCTTATAAGAAGCAGGAATTGCTTACCCTTTGTGACACCTGGGTTCACTCCCAGCTTTGGAGAGTCCATCACATGTTGCTCATCTTTTTACTTTTCTGTGTTGTGTTGTTTTTTTGTGTTTTGTTGGTCTTCATCCTGTGTCTTGTGTGCACAATGTTAACAGTGTCTCTGGAGTGTACATTCTGGATTGCCACTTCGGTTTTCTCAAATTGTCAGTATGGAAGTGTTTCTATTTGCATAGGTATTTAATTTATTCATCATAATTGTTGATGATCTGTATGCAATTATTTAAACTTTAATTTACTGCAAGTAGAGCGAAAAGAATGCATAGTGTACTCATTGTCCCCTATGGTATCATGTGTTCAGTAGTCAACTGTTCAGGCATGCACTGACATGGTTTATGAGATACATCAATTATTGAAATGCAAAGTGCCTCAAAAATGTTATTATTATTAAAGGGGATTATGTTTAGGATTATGGTGTTTAATGCCCCTTTAAACAATATTTCGGTTTTATCGTAACGGTCAGTTTTATTGGGGGAGGAAACCGGAGTACCCGGAAAAAACCACCTAAATGTCGCAAGTCAGTGACAAACTTTATCACATAATGTTGTATTGAGTACATCTCGCCATGAGTGGAATTTGAACTCACACGTTAGTAGTGAAAGGCACTGATTGCAGAGATAATTGTATCTCCAACTACCATACGATCATGGCCACGATGGCCTCTAATTGTATTAGTAATGGCATGGTAAAGAAACAAATAACTCTTATAAAATTATATATTTACCTTTGTACAAACCTTCCTACAACAACCTTTAATTCATCCATAGCAAAGTGTTGACCTATACAGTTTCTACAATGGCACAATAAAATGAGTGAGTGATTGTTGTTAATGCCAAGTGAGAAGATGTTTTATAGCTATATCCTGGCGAGAGCAAGTTATATTATGATGAAATGATGATGTCTGTTTTATGGCTGAACTGGCTTTTTATGATCATAGCTCACTGAAACAAACTAACAATTTACAGACGTGTAAGTCCACTCGGATACATTATCTAGACTCTGAGTCAACAAGTTTTTGTCATTATTCCTTAATGCGCTTAAAAGAAAGGGAACAAATACCATTTTCATAGTCTTTGGTTTGAGCGGACTTTGGATAGAACCTATGATCTACCACATTTGAGGCAAGATAATGTGCGAATGAAAAACAACTGTTGCGCTAGTTGGAAGGTTAGTTAAAAGACCAATCAAATGCATTGTTATTCCAGGGCCTCTATCTGATAAAAAAAACCAATTAGCGTATACTCGACTTGACAACATTTGTAGCTAATTATTAATTTTTAATAGATTAAAAATATCACTTTTATTATTAAACTAGCGATGAGATGACTAAATTATAGATATACCATTGTTGCCGTTTTGTTAAAAGAATTTAGAATCCATATGCTGAGATGCTGGAGTGGATCGGAAAGTAGGGGGAAAGCTTTTTCAGGTAACCTGAAAGTGTGAGGTAAGCAATTTGAGGGAACCTGAATGTGGGAATATTCTTACAAAACTGACAAGCAAACTAACAAATGTTATCTGGTTTCAAACTAACCCTATTACCTTTAAATTATACTTTACATTTTTATTTTCCCTATTTGTCTTTGTTAGTGCAGCCGGTCAATATTTTAGTACATTTTGTATATTGACCGGGCTCGATCAATATAATGTTTTCTTCCGAATTTTGTCAGAACTTGTTTTTTGTCTTATTTATGGATATATTTTTGCTTCCATGCTACAAATTCAGCTTTTCTAAATGTTTCTCAAAAAAGTGTATGCAGGGGTGGGAAACATAAAATCACCGGCTCCGACAATTGTGATCTCATTATTGATTGTTTTATACTGTTATGAAGCCTTATGCAAATTGATCCAAAGAATTGGTGTTCTATTTTTTAACAACAACACATTTTTAAGCATTAATATCTTACCTTGATCCTGCTGAGAATGGTAGGAAGCTGTACGGATTTCTATCTACCATGTCTTCTTGTAGAAATCTTTCAGGTTTAAAAAGCTGAAATGTAGTAAATTTCCTTAAATGTACACAAAGAAAACAATATTCATATCGGTTTTCACAAAGACCAATACTGTCTTTTAAAAGTTTCTTTAACATTCAAATACAGGAAGTGGTCAATACTTTGTTATGAAAATTTGCTTGGTCAACATTTAGAAGAATATTATGGAATGATTTTACCACAGATCACATGATAATTGTGAAATTGTAAAAGTGATTTGTTTCCTTTTAAAATTTTTAATAATAGCGTTGTAAGCACATAAATATAACAAATACCAATATAACACATAGTGTATCAATAGTGGCCATCATTACGTTTATAGTTTCGAAATAGGAGTATAATATTGTTCTGCTAATAAATAATGTCTTTCTATGTTATTATACATACGTTATGTTCAGGCCAGACATCGGGATGATGGTGTAATGTTTCTATAGATATAGCAACATTCATATTAGCTGGTATTACCACATCTCCTACCGTTAATGGTGACGTCAGAATACGAGAAATTGTTGGTACAGGCGGAACCATTCTCAATGATTCTTTTAAGAATGCTGTCAATTTTGGCATTGCCTGTAAATCATCCCTGAAACATCAAATGTTCAGAGTACAATACACAGAACTGAAAAAGGTTTTGTTCATCAATGATTACTTAAGAAATAAAAATGGAGTATAAGCATTTATCCTCACAATATGTAGTGTCCGTTACCTTTGGCTAATATGAATGGAATAAATATATCAGTATACAAACTTACTATCGTTTACTAAAATTTGCTTTATAATATGATGAGATTATGTAACGTTGGCTTAACTACATTTTTTTGGGTGGGAGGGTGGGGTGGGGTGAGGGGGGTTGTTACTTTAAGTAAATGTTTTGAATCTGGTATTGGAACTCTGTGTTTGTGCTGCATACTATCTATAGTCTAACCATGTTATGTACTCTCTATCTCCCAGTAAATCAGATATTTCTTTGTAAACTGTCTCTTGTTCATGTTGATGTTTCCCTAAATGGTAAATGGCCCAGCTAATGGCTGAGGAAGTGGTATCATGTCCTGTAACATAAAAATATAGTCAAGCTATAAATAGCCCAGCTAATGGCTGACGAAGTGGTGTCATGTCCTATAACATAAAGTTATAGTCAAGTTGTAAATAGCCCAGCTAATGGCTGACGAAGTGGTGTCATGTCCTGTAACATAAAATTATAGTCAAGTTATAAATAGCCCAGCTAATGGCTGACGAAGTGGTGTCATGTCCTGTAACATAAAGCTATAGTCAAGTTATAAATAGCCCAGCTAATGGCTGACGAAGTGGTGTCATGTCCTGTAACATAAAGTTATAGTCAAGTTATAAATAGCCCAGCTAATGGCTGACCAAGTGGTGTCATGTCCTGTAACATAAAGTTATAGTCAAGTTATAAATAGCCCAGCTAATGGCTGACGAAGTGGTATCATGTCCTGTAACATAAAGTTATAGTCAAGTTGTAAATGTGTTTAACTATCCAAGTGAAACCCATTCTATACACAAACATACACATACACAAAATTAATTCAACAACTTTTTAGTGATGATAGGCACTGATTACATAGGTAAATGTAAAATACACTTTTATTTAACTCTTCCTGCAAAACCATCGGATGATTCTTTAGGAGTGGTTGTATCCCGAAAATAGAAAAAGTCTACACTATGGGCTACAATTTGAAGGCATTGTATGAATATATCTTATTAATTTACACACTAAAATTGGCCAGAATATACTCTTATTGATTGCCGTAGGTCATGTTTTATTTCCCCCCGATTGAGTTTGTACTAACCCTCAAACATAAATGTATCAACTTCAGCTCTGATGTCTTCATTAGAAAGTCCAACTCCATTTCCATCTTTAGCTGTTAATAAAATGTCAAGGAAATCAAGGTGTCGCTTTGTTGGTGGACCTTCTTTCGCCTAATAAAATATAATTACAATAAATTATTGACCAAAATGTTCGCAATCAACACGATAAATCACCTACCTATGTCATATATATTGAGATAGGTTATTGACATAGATAAATCTAATTAAATCATTTGTTAATTAAATATCTTTTTAACCCAAAATCAGATGTTTAACTCCCTCCCCCCCCCCAAAAAAAAAATGTTCCAATGAAATATTTCCATCCAAAAGAAGTCAACTCCTTTGGAAATGGTCATATCATATTGTGATAATGATATGCAAATATTTATATAGCATGCAAAGTTTTGAGGAACATATTGAAGGTGAACATTTCCACCAAGGTTCAGCCTATTTTATTGTATATGCCTATTGCTAATTCTGTCTATCAATATAAAGGTTATTCTGACTTTTGGTCATTAAAATGTACGAAAACGAGTGTTGTACTCATGTCCACAAAACAACCAATCAGAACAAGTTTTGTACTGGTACACGAAAAAATAACAAATCAGAACACTGTATACAACAAACACAGTGTTCTGATTGAACAATTATAAAGTACGAAAATCATACTCGAAAGTTTTATGATAACAAACCTGATTCAGTCAGTTTATGAGTTCATAAATACGATACGATACGATACGATACGATATGATACGACACGACACAACACAACTCTACACTACACTACACTACAATACACTTTATTTAAAGTCGGAAAGAATCAAGCAATTATAACGCAAGCTCTAGTGAGCTTTTAAATCCAACATAAGAATATGCATATATATACAAACAATAAAACAAAACATGCACACAATATTTCTAAAAAGCACTGTCATATCTAAAAAAAAACAAAATGGAAATTTTATAATGGAAAATGCAATAGTATATGGAACTCACCAAATTCTGTTTCCTGTCTTCAATAATCCTATCAGAAAATGCATGTATATAGTTACAAAGACTTTTATATTCTTTTCCTGCTTTTGTTAGGTAATATATTCTGTCAAAATGGAGCCAAGGCTTCCTACAAAAATATACAAATCTTATGTAAATCACATGTAGCACTTCTACTTCTAGAAATACAATACCAAGGTTGAGAGAAAATAAGAAATCAATAAAGTAATTTTTCGGCACTCTCATGCTTATTATTGTACAGTTGCTAAATAATGCAATTATTATGAAAACTAAGGTTATTTGTCCTCAGGAATATGTTATCTTAGCCGACACTGGCTATCATGTTTAGCCCTTTGGTTTTATTACTCCCAAAACTTTAATTCATTTGGCTTTCCAGTCTTTCGATTTTGAGCATACCTGATGAAGGTTATTCCTGTGAGCACTATACTAAATATCTACATTTTTATTGATTTTGAGCGTACCTGATGAAGGTTATTCCTGTGAGCACTATACTAAATATCTACATTTTTATTGATTTTGAGCGTACCTGATGAAGGTTATTCCAGATACATCCTGTGAACACTATACTAGATATCTGCTTTTTTATTTTTATACAAACAAATAAAAATAATGTAATAAACATGGCAACACTCTGCAGCCATGTAAATGTTTTAGTTTACAAAATACAACAAAAAAATGTTTATGATACAATGAAAAACAAAAATAACACACTGTCGGAACAATTTCAATATCAAATTTAAAAATTGTAGAATAGATACTCATAACACACGAATAGATAACTGCTAATTTTCCTTGCTTTGAACAGGCATTTCATCTGTGGATGATATAAGTTCAATAATGGCGTTTTCTAATAACAAATTGACATATATTTTTATTCACTTCTGCTGGTTGTGCAAATGACACAAGTTCATTTGATAGGAAATCAATATTTTTGACTGTATCAAGTATCTCCCATATTACTGATGGCATTAAACTCACCACAGTGCCACTTTTTAACCAACATAATGCATCAATCCTTTAAAAGTTTTCATCATGAATACATTTGCAAAATAGTCCACTTGACATAAAATAGTATATTCAGTTAATTGTTTTTATTAAATGATAAGGAATTTAGCTTTTTTCTGATTGGCCTAAACAGCATTTTCTCTACCTCAGAGTGAGTATACCTCGCGTGAGGTATATTCGGGCTTGCCCACCGACCAACCAAAGCCAAGATGTCAAGTTGTGTCGACCAATAAAATTGCGTCTTACTCATTCATAAAATTTTCGAAATTTTCAAAAAATTTCAAAATTATAAAATAATTCTTTTTTAAAGTTAAAAAATTTCAAAATTTTCATAAAATTTCAAAAATTTCAGAATATTTAAAAATGTTCAATAAATTTCTACATGATAAAATTTTCAAAAAGTTTCATAAATTTCAAAGTTTTCATAAAATTTCAAATTTTAATATTTAAATAATAATATTGAAAAATGATAAAACAATTATTAAGTTTGAAAAATTCCTTATTATTTAATAAAGCAGTTATTGACTTTTAATTTCAGTCTACTCACGACTATACGGACCTGGTCAATAATTGAATAACCTTGGACGTTGACCTCGGTCAATCAATCATTGATCAGGTCTGTATAGTCATGAGCAGACCTCATTAAAAGTCAATAATTGTATACTGTCAATAAGGGTGTAACAATTCACCATATGTACCGAAATCACGATTATTTTGGGGACGGTTCGGTTCACGATACGTGGAAGTCACTTACGATACAAGACCGATTGTCAACAAACCCGGAGGTCGACCATTTATTTCCTGTTACGCGGCATGCGATTGGTCAATTCTTTTCCGGAAATTTGCCTCACCGTTATCGGTCTATTTTGGATTCTCTATAGCAAAAGGATTGATACTTGTTCACCTGTTGTTTTTATACCTACCATGTGATTAAAAAAGACATTTCATTCTGTTTTTTCTGTTTGAAATAGTCTGCCAAATGAATGCATTCGGTAAGCCAGATTTGTTCTTCTAAAGACACGTTGGAGTCCGAGAGAATCCAAAATAGACCGATATCGGTGAGGCAAATTTCTTGAAAAGAATTGACCAATCGCGTGCCGCGTAACAGAAAATAAGTGGTCGACCTCCGGGTTTGTTGACAATCGGTCTTGGGAACAGATAGTCGGGGGTATATATGCAAAATAGTACGAATATGAGAGTAAACCAGTGGCACAACAGCTGATGGGGGTCCACAAGATTAGTGCATTCCATCCATTTATTTTTCAGAAATCCGGGAAATCGACAATAATAAGAAATTTAGCAGTACACTGCCATTTTCAGTGATTTTGTTTCTTACCTTGTGTATTTTTCTAGTATTCGTGTGGACCCAGGACCCACAAATAGAGGTCCTACATTGTTACTAGCCCTGAAAATATGTACCCCTGTGGCAAACACGGGGAAATTAAGGTTCATCGGTCAAATGCATGCGTCATTACACCCCTAACTGTCAATTGTGTCATTCTTTTAATAGTGGAACGTTTTGATTTTTGCCATTATAGTTATAATACAAGCACCTGTCTGATATCATTGTAGTCATACACTACCAAGAGTTGGAAGATAACACAGGGTTAATCAGCATCTGTAAATCAAAGGACAGACAACACAATGACCAAAAGAACCATGACAACAGAACAAACAATGACCTACAAACGACTGTACAGAAAACTAAAGATTGAGCAACACGAAGGCCACTAAAAATGGAAGGAGCCCCAGGAGTGTGCACACGAGTAGATCTTGCTCCAATAATAACAAACATCGTGTTACTCTTGTTACAAAACCAGTGCCAAGAAATGAATAAGGAAAGGAACGGATGGATTATGAATACGACAAACATAACATATCCGTGGCCATATGTGACACAGCTATATACATACGTGTGACTACAATAATTTATAATAACTTACATCCAACGGTCGGGTATCAGCTTGCCCATTCTACCAATAGCAGCAACATATGGATGGTTTGCACTGTAATTACAAAGCTCTTTCAGATTATCAGCTATGTATGCTTAGCATTTTCTGGTCATGTCATAGAGCTAGAAATTTTGCTCTCCACAATACAACTGCCTGTTAATTATATTTAGTGATTTGTCAGACGAGTACTTCCTGTGTCTCTTTTTGATTATTACCATAAGCCAGATGATAGGCTGCCTTTTGGTTTCAATATTGTCTCTTCCTTTGTATTAATTTTTTTTCATTTTCAATGAGCTTAATGAATTAGGTAGTTGGATTACCTAACAATTCATAAAAACATATCACCAATATGACGTGGGTTCATGCCCGACATTGCAAGTGATAAAGTTTACCAGTTGCTTGCCCATGGTCGGTGGTTCTCTCCGGGCACTCCTGCTTCTTCCATCACTAAAACTGGTTGCCATGATATAGCTGAAATATTGCTGAAAGTGGCATTAAGCACAATAAATCAAATCAAATCAAAATCCTTTGTATCAAGAGATAATTAAAAATCGGAAAGCATTTTAAGGTATTTTGTGACCATAAGAAACATTGCTAACCACTATATTGACTTATAAATAAGTAAAATGTTCAACCCCATGTTCAACGAAATTTAATCTAAATTGTGCAGATGTGTTGTTAGTTGATGAAATCGGAGAAAACCGAGAAAATCTGAACTAATAATGAAGGTTATTACAGAAACGTGTGGTGCACAATAAATTAGATATCTATGTTCCTTGTATTACTTCAAGGTGATAGGCACTAATTGGAAAGGTGTAATGTCCACCACGATTTTCACATAAATTTGTCATACTTGAACCAATGGATATCTACCCTTTCGATGAACCTGGACTCATTCCCATTTTGTACTGGTTTTCTGTACCAATGAAACCAAAGACCAGGATACTATTCATCCATATCTTCGCTTCTGTTAAGCTAATCACGTCAATTCATATAATTCAGAAATTGTGAATATCATACGAAAACATCTTATAGTAGTAACGGTTCTTTAAACTATTCCACAGAAGATCTTTGATTAAGAAAAGTTTGCAGATACAATATGGGAAACCAGAATTCGTAGGTTGAAGCACATGCAATGCAATGGCTGAAAGAATGAGGACAAAAATAGATACACAATGGTCGAAGTAAGACTAATTGGAAAGCTAAACTAGAGGCTCAGCACTGAGCTGAGCCTGTGTCGCTCACCTTCCATTCTGCTCTGAAGAAACTTAATACAGAACATTCCATAGCCTATAGGTGCTTCCCACAGGCCTCTACATTAACATTTGTTTTAACTTGTCCCTTCAGACATTACTAACTAAAACGAGTTGCAAGTCAAAATCATTTTGCTTACTCACTCTGATCATAAATATATATGGCTTAGGGGTGGGGAGCTCAACCATTAAAAAGTTAACTTCAGGTAGGGGGTGGGGTATGACTCCCAAGGCCTGAGCTATAAGGCATTTAATTTGCCTAGTCACCCTGATCATAAATATATACGGTTTAGGGTGGGTATCTCGATCACATTTTTTTTATACAGATTCATTTTAACTGTATTATACTAAAGTAAATTATGTCAATATTTAAATAGAGTTATCTCTTTCCACAGATTAAATTGGAGTTATCTTTCTTTCCACAGAAAACAGATACAGAAAACAGATTTAGAAGATCTTTGAAGGTATTTCCCATAGGGTCAAATGTTAAACTTTGACCTGCAGTGACGGCCATTTTGGACTTCAGATCAGCACCAAAAACATAATTTTGGTAGAGGACCATCCAAGGAACATTTCTGCAAGAGATCATTTTTACTGACATTGTGGCTTCTGAGAAGAAGATCTTTGAAGGTATTTACCATA
>MJUT01028037.1:68344-87453 GCA_002080005.1 Gigantidas platifrons | reverse complement strand
TTATAGAGGACCTCCTGATGCACATTCCTGCCAAGTTTGGTTCCATTTGGCTCAGTGGTTTCCGAGGAGAAGATTGAAATGTGAAAAGCTAACGACGAACGCCAAGTGATAGCAATAGCTCACATGACCCTTTGGGTCAGGTGAGCTAAAAATGAGCAACACGTACTCCACTAAAACTGGGATGACATAAGGTCCTGTGAAAGGGTTAGCAGTTCCTGTTTAACTAATGGCATCCTCTTAAACGGCATGAATATCCTATTAGGAATCATTGTGTTTCTCTTCTTTTTGTCTGATTGTTACTAATTGTAAGCAGAGCAGTATTACCGCAATATCAAGGATAAGAACAAAACAAGAGTTTGCAGATATCAAAGGGTAATCAGTATCAGTAAATCATGTGAACGGTTGCACATAGATGGGCCTATTGGTGGAAAATAGGTTGTTACAGGAAAATGTGGATATAATGATTAGACTCGAAAATGTTTTCCTTGCAACCGGCCATCAACTACACGGTGTTATTCATAAGCAGATGGTGCAAGTTTTCTTCCGTATAAGGGACATGGTTTCTTCATACATGAGGCATTCATTTTTGCCAAGTGCTTACAATGATTTGTGTATTTCATTTGCCCAGCAAAACTAGTGCATGTTCTTTTTGGAGGGGTTTCTACCGCTTTACATAGAAACTTGATCCTATTTCCTACTCTCATGGATCCATCTGTTTCTCATCTTTTCGCAATTTGCAACAAATAAAAAAAAAAAAAATTTGAAATATTTAATTTTGAGTGATTTTAATGACTTGGATACTCGCTGAATTTGTCTGGGATTTGAAACAAATTATTTTGTGAAATATACATACCCTTCTGTCTGGATGTTTCCATTATATGAAAAGGCACATTTAAGGATAGTATCTAAGGTTTCCAGGGTAACAAGTGGAAATATATCTACAGCTTTATCTTTTCCTATAAAGGGTTTTAAATTAGCCTGAAAGAATAAAACAATAGTGATAAAAATTAAAACAAAATATCACACTGTCGGAACAGATCCAAAATTCAATCGTAAAATCGTATGTGATAACAAGGAACTGAAATTAACATTCCGAGTATTACGTAATCACAAAGTTAGTACAAAATGCATATGAATTACCAGATATAGTCAGTAGGGGTATTTGAAATCTAGGGATAAATAACAATTGCAAGCATTACAACTTGTTCCCGATACAATGGCATAATTAAGTAAAAAATAGATTTAATTTAATTTTAAAATAAAATCATAATGTACAATGTAAAATGCAGTTATTATATGATTGAACTTTGTCTAGTTTCTAATTGGTTGAAATCAACTTGAAAAGTAATGTGTATGTGCGATGTCAACCTCAAATTAGCTCATAGGTAGTGTGGACTGTAATGTCACCCCAATTTGGGCTAAAAATAGAAATATAGATTCCAAAATTCCACGTTCCAATCAAATTTTACGTCTCTCTGCAACATTGGCCAATCAGGGGGTGTCTTTCATCCGGGGTTCTTTGAAGTCATTCTCTATCAGAGAATGCTTGTTGACATCTGTACATAAAAAAAATAATGAAATGGACAATGAATTGTCGTCTGCACGGTTTGCCACAGTGGACGAGGCTGAATTCAGAAGAATCTTGAAAGAAAGAGATTCCAAAAACACGCGTAGAGCAACAAATGTAGCTGTCAAAATATTCCGGACATATTTAAAAGCTAAAAATATGCCGGAAACGTTTTTTCCCATGTATAATCATTTAATAAAATGATCATTGACTTTGGAATAGGTTGCTACTGGGATTTATCAACCCTCAAAAAGCAATATTCACCTCGCCTTCGGCTCAGTGAATATAACTTTTTTCAGGTTGATAAATCCCTGTAGCAACCTATATCAAAGTCAATAATTGTATAATATCAAAGAACAAATATATTATCACAATCCAGATTTGTGCTAGTGAACTATTAGTCCACGAGATTATCATCCGCCCAGTAGTCAGTGTTTCAACTCTGACATGGTTTATTAGATATATTTATTACTGAAATTTACAGTTCCTAAATAATGTCATTATTAATCAAACTAAGGTTCTCCACCTTCAGGCATATGTGAACTTACCCGATTTTGGCTATCCTCTTTAGGCCCTTTAGTCTTATACATGTAGCACCCAAAATTTTATATTATTTGGCTTTCCAATCTTTCAATTTTGAGTATACCTGATGAAGGTTATTCCAGAAACCAAATAACTAGAAACTGCATTTTCCATTTTCTTTTAAGATAATAAAGTATTTACCAAAAATAAATCAGTTGAACTGTTATAAATGTTGACATATGGTTTCAGAATATCAAAATGGAAGCCTGGTGTCAGCAGACGTCTATTTCTTTCCCATTTCTTTCCATTTGAAATAAGTAAACCTTCACCTGGAATAGAGGATTATGTTTGTAATATATCAGCAAAAATCTTCATGTGGTTACAATATATCCTGTATCTGTAATATTAACAGGTATCCAAGGCAATGTGATGGGCCGTCATGGTCATGATCGCATGGTAGCTATAGAATGTTTTACAACTACCTAGGCAATCAGTACCTATGACCACTAGTACTGAAGTTGTGAGTTCGAACCCCATTCAGGCGAAGTGCACTAGATACGACATTATGTGATGAAATTTGTCAGTGACTTGCAACAGGTCGGTGGTTTTCTCTGGGTCCTACGGTTTCCTCCACCAATAAAACTGACCACCACGATATATCTGAAATATTGTTGAAAGTGGCATTAAACACCATAAACCACCCATGCGCGTATGAAATATGTATGTATCAAAAAGTGAATTTACTATGAATTTATTTAATATAAAACAAAATAAGAGAACAACTTTGAACATTTTATTTTTAGTATACAATATGGCGAAGAGGTATAGAAAGGCAATTGCTGAGACTACCTGAGAGGCTGATATTATATTATAACTTGGTTGTGTTCTGCATCAAGTACTATTGGAAACAAACAAGTTAATCAGTATTCTAATGCAATTATAATGTAATGCATATTTTCATTGGCTATCGAGAGCTGTCAAATCTGCAGTTGACATGCCTGAAGGAATCCTATATTCCTATGCCGAATGCACTTGTTTGCAATGCGTATTTGATTTGAGTGGATGGTTGTATTTTGTATTAATAGTGAGATACATGTATTATCAATGTTAAAACCGATTTATTTATTATCGTATTCAAAATAGTTGTTTTTTTAAATCACTTGTTGACGGACTAATTTTTTAGCGGAAGGAATTTGAAAAGTGCATATATTTCGTCATTTATTTGTATGTTTTAAAACTAGTGTGTACACGTTGGAAGAATTTCATAAGAATAGGAATAACAGTACTGTATTTGAAGAGTTGTCGGTGCCAATTGTGGATATGACGGTCGCAAATATCCATTTTACTTCGTGTCGCCAGTAAAACTGCATTGCGACCGGCATATCCACAACTGACACCTCCAACTCTTCAAATATAGTACTGTTATTCCTTAAATAGTCCTTTATGAGATCCCAACCCTGCCACATTTGTATTCCTATATCAATCCAGAACCTTGATTGTGTAGTTGTTTCTGTGTTTAGGAGTTTCCTGAATGCCATCTACATCTACATTGTTGAATTGCAAAGGTTCTAAGACCCATCACCCAAGTATTGCATGTTCTGTTACCCAATATGGTGCTCATTAAAAACAGATTTACGTGTACAGTTTAAAATCAGTGTTTCTTGTGTGCATGTGTTACTCTGCCATAATGGTTAAACTTAAAGTCATGTTAGCCATGACAAAACTTTCAATGATAAGCAAGGGATAAAATTTATTTCTTAATTGTTTAAATGAGTATTACCAATCCAGTCTAGTAATAATGTGTACCCTCCTCCTATATTGTTTGACTTGGGTGCAGACGACTTAAGTAGAGCTTTTACTGAATCAGGATGGCAAGCAATAAAACTAGGAAACAAAAACATCTGCCAGTAACACACTATTGTTGGTCGTTCTTTCTCTGTAATCTTTTGCAGTATAACATAAATTTCTTTCACTGTACTGAACTGAAACAATAAACATATACTTTTTTGTTTCCATTTAATTCAAATTAATTGTACATGTGACTGTAGTCGTTTACCGACTATTTAAATTTTCAAGGTGGTCGTACATTTGTAGCTTGTGCTTTATGGAGTTATTGTCGATGTCCTTTTGGCCTTTATATACTATTACAAATGTAGTATACAGTACCTCTCCATGCATTAAGACAAGCTTTACTTTGACATATTTATCGTTCAGATTTTTCCGAAAATAATTAAATTTGATGTGAATACTGCAATCTGATTGGCTGATCTGTCTGAAGCAAAATTGGTTATACAACATAGACTGGTATTCTGACATCGCCAACCTATTCATTCACCAAGGACAAATTCAAATAAGTCCTATGAAATAATCGTAATCGAAGAATCATAAGATTTTGTTGTAAAAATTTAATCATAAGTAGGATATGTTCAATTTTTGAACAGTTTATACTTGTATAACCTGGTTTGGAACAGCTTACGCTTTTCATAAATCACTTTTCTGTTTATTGAGCGTAAACTGTCCCAAACTGGGTTAAATCGTGTAGCCTATTAAAAAATTGTACATATTCCTTAAATGTAAATTATGTCCTCATTTATAATTTAGAAAAGCATTTGAGTGTCATGTTCCTGATTATAGAACACAAGGTATGTAACTTTTATAGTTGATCTTTCGTCTACAAATATAACGGCAGATCTGGATATGCAAATTCTAAATGAATGAATTGCTGGTCATTAGTGGAACATCGATAGTGTATGATTTAGGAGGTTGACAACTCAAGATATGAAACAATATATGTAAATTTTATAGGACTAAGTTCCGGATATTGTATTGAGCATGTCGTTTGACATCATCATTAGCAGGCTTCTTTATCGCCATTTATAGAGACATAACAAATCTGAACATCAAAGAGTCATTAATTGATCTTCCCTTCTTCCAAGCATCTACAATAGTTCTGGAATTCTGCTAATAATGTCAAACAACATGTGCAATACAAGGGCCAGACTAATATATTTTCTGCCGAATTAATTTGTAGGCAGTGGATAAACAATTGCTGTTTTTATTGATGATTGGAGGGATGGGGGATGGTCAGTTACAAATGATAGCCAGACCCATGACATGTTGGTCTGTTGGCATGACTAAATGGAAATTACACACACTTGAAAATAGGCTAATGATATTATATTTGTCTGAATATTAATTATCTAGATTTACTTTGGATTTATCAATGTTGTCGAAATCATCGTCTATAGCACAAATTGATTGATAAAATGCCTGTTATATTTATACTTAGAAATAAAATGAAAAACACAAAATCAAATGTCAAAATCGCAGAAAAAGGCGCAATTGATACAAACACACAAATACATAAACGTTCATAAATTTGTATAATTAACAATATTACCAGATGCAGTGATCCCCATACAGGATGAAGGGGCCCTATGACAGAAACTTGTGATGTTATTTTCCTCCAATGTTGGTATTTTCTGATAAATTTCTGGATCCTCCATAAAAGATATATAGCAAACACTGCTAACAAAGACTTCACCATGTAACCAGATAAAATATCCATTTCTTCTGAAAAACAAAGACTTCACCATGTAACCAGATAAAATATCCATTTCTTCTGAAAAACAAAGACTTCACCATGTAATCAGATAAAATATCCATTTCTTCTGAAAAACAAAGACTTCACCATGTAGCCAGATAAAATATCCATTTCTTCTGAAAAACAAAGACTTCACCATGTAACCAGATAAAATATCCATTTCTTCTGAAAACAAATTTAAAGCACATGTTCTTCTACAGGTATAACATCACACAGATAAAAACAATATTCTTGATTTGTGTGTCTTTTAAACAAAAACAAATCAGCACATAATTATAAAATACATCAAAACACATGATTTGCATGCGAAAATACCACATGCATCATAGAGGTTGACAGGATTCTTGTACGAATTGAAGACACACAATTTTCACATGAAAATCTTATCATATTTAAATAGTTTAATCACGGAAATTTCATATCAAATGGTTTGTCCAGAATTATACACAATACATAATGAAATTACATCCGTAGCCATACATGTAGGTGAGGTCTAGGGATACGTACAAACTCCCTTCCCTTTGAAACTAAAGAAAGACCAGGTCAAGATTTTGGTTGAATTATGAGTTGAATTATGAGTGTACCGAACCCCCAATTGAATAAAAACTCATGTCTACGGCCAATGATATTCTCACAATATTCATATGAATATTATTTAAGTAAAGACAAGAGCAGGAAAATTGTGATGATTATTTTTTGCCAGTGTGTACATGTATATACTAGTAACTTACTGATAGTAACGACATTGCAACAAAAGTTTGAAGAGGTAGACATTTACTGGGACAATGATGTTCCATTTGTCTGAAAACAAAACGGACCCAAAAATGCTGAAATTTCAAGCCACCATCCGCTTCCTTTATAAAATAATTTAATTTGATTTGAATACTGCAATCTGATTGGCTATCTGCTCAGAGAAAATTTTTGTGATACTTGATAACCTGGGTTGGTATTGTGAAGTCACCAATTCAACATATTCATTCGTCAATGACAAATTCAAATAGCCACATGAAATAATCGTACTTAAAATCGAGGAATCAGTAAATTTTGTTGTAAAAATTACATTATAAGGAATATTTGAAATTTAATGATTCCTCGATTTTAATTACGATTATTTCATGTTTAAATTATAAGGAATATTCCTTACAATTTAATTTTTACAACAAAATTTAATGATTCCTCGATTTTAATTACGATTATTTCATGTTTAAATTATGAGGAATATTCCTTATAATTTAATTTTTACAACAAAATTTAACGATTCCTCGATTTTAATTACGATTATTTCATGTGACTATTTGAAATTTTTCAAAAATTTCAAATATTCCTTAATTAAACAAGAGGCTCTCAAGAGCCTGTATCGTTCACCTGGTAATAAAAAGAACCAATTGGTCCTATGTAAAAACTATGTCCTGCAGTGGTAGTCATCTTGGAATTCCAATCAACATAAAAAACACAAAGTTTGTAAAGGACCTTCCAATGATTGATGCACAGTTTAGGTTCAATCAGTGCAATAGTTTCAGAGAAGAAAATATTTCTGTATTTTCCCATATGGTCCTGTTTTAATACTATGTGACCTGTGGTGGCAGCCATCTTGGATTTCGGATCGGCAAAAAAAACTATACTTTTTAGAGGATCTTCAAATGATTATTCCTGGGCAGTTTGGTTTCAATTGTTCAAGTGGTTTTAGAGAAGAAGCATTTTGAAACATTTTCCCCATAGAGTCCAATGTTCTTCTTCTTTATATTTCTAGCCATCCTTCACTACTGAAGATTATTGGCCGAGCGCCGTATCAAATTTAGTTATATATAAAGTTTAACATATATACAATAAATCAAAGGTTTAAACTAAGTCCTGCCGTAGCCGCCATTTTGAATTTCATATCGGAACAAAAAACAAAAAACCTAAAGTTTGTAGAGGATCATCCAATGAACATTTGTGTACAGTTTGGCTTTAATCATATTTGTAGTTTCTGAGAGGAAGGCATTTGAACATTTTCCCATAGGCTCCAATGTTAATCTATTCCCTGCAGTGGCGGCCATCTTGGATTTCAGATTGGCATAAAAAACCTTCATTTTGTAGAGGACGTGCCAATGATCATTCTTGGGTAGTTTGGTTTAAATTGTCCATGTGGTTTCAGAGAGGAAGTGTTTTGAGACACTTTTCCCATAGGGTCCAATGTTAAACTAAGTCATGCTGTAGCCGCCATCTTCCATTTTATATCGGAACAAAAAATATAAACTTTGTAGAGGACCATCTAATGAACATTCCTGTCTAGTTTGGATTCAGTCTGATTTGTAGTTTCTGAGCAGAAGGCATTTGAACATTTACCCATAGGGTCCAATGTTAATCCATGTCCTGCGGTGGTGGCCATTTTGGATTTCCGATCAGCATAAAAAAAATACACGTTGTAGAGGACCTTCCAATGATCATTCCTGAGCAGTTTGGTTTCAACTGTCCAAGTGGTTTAAGAGGAGAAGCATTTTGAAACATTTTTCCCATAGAGACCAATGTTAAACTAAGTCCTGCCGTAGCCGCCATTTTGAATTTCATATCGGAACAAAAAACCTAAAATTTGTAGAGGACCATCCAATGAACATTTGTGTACAGTTTGGCTTTAATCATATTTGTAGTTTCTGAGAAGAAGGCATTTGAACATTTTCTCATAGGGACCAATGTTAATCTATTCCCTGCAGTGGCAGCCATCTTGGATTTCAGATCGGCATAAAAAGCCTTAATTTTGTAGAGGACGTTCCAATGATCATTCTTGGGTAGTTTGGTTTAAACTGTCCAAGTGGTTTCAGAGAGGAGGCGTTTTGAGACACTTTTCCCAGTCATGCTGTAGCTGCCATTTTCCACTTTATATCGGAACAAAAAATATAAATTTGTAGAGGATCATATAATGAACATTCCTGTCTAGTTTGGATTCAGTGTGATTTGTAGTTTCTCAGAAGAAGACATTTGAACATTTACCCATAGGGTCCAATGTTAATCCATGTAATGCGGTGGCAGCCATCTTGGATTTCCGATCGGCATAAAAGAAAACTGTTGTAGAGGACCTTCCAATGATCATTCCTGGGCAGTTTGGTTTCAATTGTCCAAGTGGTTTAAGAGAAGAAGCGTTTTGAAACATTTTTCCCATAGAGACCAATGTTAAATTAAGTCCTGCCGTAGCCGCCATTTTGAATTTCATATCGGAACAAAAAAATTAAAGTTTGTAGAGGACCTTCCAATGAACATTCATGTACAGTTTGGCTTTAATCATATTTGTAGTTTCTGAGAAGAAGGCATTTGAACATTTTCCCATAGGGTCCAATGTTAATCTATTTCCTGCAGTGGTGGCCATCTTGGATTTCCGATCGGCATAAACAACCAAAATTTTGCAGAGGACCTTAAAATGATCATTCTTGGGCAGTTTGGTCTAAATTGTCCAAGTGGTTTCAGAGAGGAAGTGTTTTGAGACACTTATTCCATAGGGTCCAATGTTAAACTAAGTCATGCTGTAGCCACCATCTTCCATTTTATATCGGAGCAAAAAACCTAAACTTTGTAGAGGACCATCCAATGAACATTCCTGTCTAGTTTGGATGCAGTCTGATTTGTAGTTTCTGAGAAGAAAGCATTTGAACATTTTCCCATAGGGTCAAATGTTAATCCATGTACTGTGGTGGCGGCCATCTTGGATTTCCAATCGGCATAAAAAACTGAAAATTTGTAAAGGACATTCCAATGATCATTCGTTTACAGTTTGGGTTCAGTCAGTTCATTAGTTTCAGAGAAGAAGATCTTTGAAATTTCAGCCAATCAGAGCATATTATTGGCCCTGGCAGCCATGTTGAATATCCGACTGGAACGAAAAACAGAAACTTTGTAGAGGACTATCCAAGGAACATTCCTGCTAAGTTTGGTTCCAATTGGCACAGTGGTTTCGGAGAAGAAGCTTGAAATGTGAAAAGTTTACAGACGACCGACGACAGACGCCAAGTGATGGCAATAGTTCACCTGGACCTTTGGTCCAGGTGAACTAATAAAGTTTTACTACTCATTAATACACCTTTAAAGGGTATTGTCTAATAACAAATTGTAAATACTTTTAGTGGTCCTACAGCAATACTGCCATCCATAATTGCCAAACTCTGGATACTTAAATCACATCACGTTTTCAAGTTTTCTTTTTCTACGACAGAAAAAATTGAATAAAACTCACCTGCACATAAATAGAAGTGAAGCAAATATACATGTATAAATATCATCAAGAACTCTGATTGGAGTGGACCAATTTTTGGATCATTGCTAAATTATATAACCACACAACAAGAGGTACATTGCCAGTGTATCGACCATTATCAATAAAAATGTAACAGTGGAGCATGCTTTACCTCTGACAAATGCCATGTCCCCGATGGGATTTGTCCTTTACCTCAGTTGGTATAGTTCTAATAATAAAAACCCTAAATGCTCGCTTACTCCGCCGAGACACAAGTTTGTCACAGGAGCTTCATTATTGCAGCTACAGTTGGTAGAGCAGTGGCTTGTACAATGTGAAAGGACCAGGATTGACTCCCATCGGGGACATTGCATTTTTCGAAGGTAAAACATACTCTACTGTTACAGAAATAAGACACATACCCTGAATGGTTTTACACACCCGCTTGTTGCTGCTCAGTGTTCTTGTTGAAAATTGACTATTTGTCCGGTTTCAAAAAGTTCTGCTGTTAACTTTAGCAATGTTAAATGAAAAAGTTTTGTTAGCAATTTGATGTAAAGTCTGATATGAATTCGCTGATGTGTTGTTGCATAATCAATCCCCGATTCGTATAACATTCCCTGACCAACGAATGACCTTTAAACTTTCCACTGAGGAACATCAGCTCAGTCCCTCGGCTGCCTCAATCACAGGGCCTTGTCACTATCCACGTAAATATACTATCAATGTATAAACATATACAAGGGCGGACACCTTTTTTACCCCCACTCGCTTCAAGTCGTGTTTGTTTTTTAAATACCTTCTAATATATTCAAAACCCTGTTTGGTTCAACTCCCAAGACCTTATTCTTTTAAAAAAATATCATGACTTCCCCTCGACTATCTCTTGTGAAGACGCAGCTGTCGTTTTTGTCAGGAATTCGCCTGAATCCCCGACTCCACAGACACAAAATGAAAGTAACAGCGCCACCTATAAAAAAACGGAATTTCGGAACTCTCTGGGATTTAGCTTTGAGGTAAGGAAAATACTTCACTTCAAAATTTCCCGCTCGTTTAATGTTGTTTGAATCTTAACAGTATTTTCCTTACCTCAAACCTAAATCCCAGAGAGTTCTGAACTTCCGTTTTTGATAGGTGGCGCTGTTACTTTCATTTTGTGTATGTAGAGTCGGGGAATCAGGCGAATTTCTGACAAAAATGACCGCTGCATCTTCACAAGAGATACAAAATGTAGTTGAGGGGAAGTCATGATATTTTTTTAAAAGAATAAGGTTTTGGGAGTTGAACCAAACAGGGTTTTAAATATATTAGAAGGATTCTAAAAAACAAACACGTCTTGAAACGAGTGGGGGTAAAAAAAGGTGTCCGCCCTTGTATATGTTTATACATTGATAGTATATTTACATGGATAGTGACAAGGCCCTGTGCCTCAATGCCAATGGTAGTGTTATACCGACGAAGGGTGATACTAAATCAATGTTACTAATAGATCTCAATTGGATATAAATGCTACTTCAACATCAATAATACCTCAAATTATCGTAAAATACTCAAATGGCGAAAAATGTTACAGAAAAGGGAGGGTAATATCTCCGATTGAGAATTTGAGTGCCTGTCGCCAGTGTCGGTTCTTACCAAGTTAATGTATGTGTTTGATCAAGATATTTCAATTTCACAATGTAAAAAATAGTCTAACATAACACTAATGGTAAATATTCCGTTCAAATATAAAATGACACTTGACTTTGTCAAGCAACCAATGTTGACAAAAATCATGCGTTGTTCATCGTCCCATATTTTGACATTGTTAGGGAAAAGTAAAAAGCAAAAACTATGACGGTAAAAATTCCGGAAAAATGAATGAACGAAATCATGTCATAACAGAAAGTGTACTAAAAGTCAGTTATAGCACTTAATTGAAAACTTTCGATATAACATTTGTCTGCTGAGTGTGATTGATGAGGATGGGAATGGGGGCGTCTTGTAAATCCCTAACAGAGTTATCGTTCCTTTCTCTGGCATTGTCCTCACCATCTGAACTTTTACAAGCTTTAAAAAGGTTCTTGTAAGAGTAAAGCCAAATTCATGCAAACGAAATATTCGATAATATTGAATCCTAAGCTCAATTTTCAAACCTATATTGTTTTTACAATTAGTATCACAGATTTCAATCATTTTCTGATTGCTTTCACGAATCATTTCATTAATATTCAAATATTTTGTATTAGAAAACTAAACCATCACATAGTGGGAACAGAATAGACAATGCAATGTCAATTAATTTCATATCTAAATAGTCTTGCTAAAAATGTTTTTTGAGACATTGACAGAGATACATGTAGCACAGGCACTTGTTTCATTCAAAAAATATATGCCCCCTCCTCTTCCTTACCAATCTCCCATACAGAGTTGTCGGTCCTTTCAGGCTCTCTATCTCTGTAAACGTCTCGATTTTACAAGATTCTTGTAAAATATTAATATACTCTAGATTTTGCATATATCTTTAGTTTTGACGTGAAATATGATTTTATTTGAGGCGAAATACCATTTTAAAAAAGCTATATTTATAGGGACTATATTTTTGTGAAACGTTTTCCTATTCTGAGTAATTTGGTTTACTTATTCATCCGATAAAATGTCAACATTAGATACAATTGTTAAAGATTATGACAAGAACATCGTGTTGAGGGACTGTCAAAGGCAAGCTTTTGAATATCTACAATTCTTATGGGGTGTTAGATTCATCGTTCTTCTGCCATTTTGATCAAAAATTGTCACATGATCGTTCGTTACATGATCACGTGTTTTGGGACTACTTTTGAGACATTTACAGAGATAGAGAGCCTGCAAGGACCGACTACTCTGTATGGGGAATTGCTTCCTTACTTCAAGGTAAACATCTGCCCTTTTCCCCCTCCCCACTTCGCCTCAATATTTTTCGCTTATTTGTGATCCTTTCGCTGACCCAATTATATCGTTACACTCCCGAGATATTTCTCTTTTCGACTGCCACATTTAAATATACCTACCGGGCTAATTGGACAAGAATAGTCAGCGAAGGTAGCTTGTTTCATTTTTAAGTCATTGAATCGGATACAGCCACTTCCGGTCCGTTTTAAATTGATTTAGAAAATTAAAAAACAGGTGCTTTAAAAATCAAATGTCAATAATTTGGAGTTGAACACATTTTTATAATCTGCATTGGAACAATTATCTGTATTTTAAAGTTTACTTTACATTTGAGAGGAGATGATCACGATGGCATTGTTACACATGACCGGTCTAGAGAATTCCGAATTCATATGAAAAATCCAGCGCAAACCAGAAGTGGCTGTATCCGATTCAATGACTTAAAAATAAAACAAGCTACCTTCGCTGCATATGCTTGTCCAATTCGTCTGAGGGGGGCCCGGTATGTATATTTAAATGTGGCAGTCGAAAAGAGAAATATCTCGGGAGTGTAACGATATAATTAATTTGGATCAGCGAAAAGATCACAAATAAGCGAAAAATATTGAGGCGAAGTGGGGAAGGGGAAAAGGACAGATGTTTACTTGGAAGTAAGGAAGAGGAGGGGGGCATATATTTTTTAATGAAACAAATGTCTGTGACATATAGGTCTCATTTGGGATTCAAGCGTGATTCGGGATCGGCCAATTTTATATATAAGCGTGCCACAGGAAAGCAAAAAATCATGTACTTGAAAATGGGAAAGATAGTAACAAGGGATGGGTGAAATGACGAAAAATGACACCAAAAACTCGTGAAAATCGTCGTTTGGTTAAGCGGGAAATAAAAATATCCAGTCATCATTGCTTGATTTACTTCCGGATTACAAAATGTTAACAGCCTGAAGTGCGTCACAGAGACCGAGGACCTGGCAATTTTCATGTCTACGAGAAGGGCATTATATTCTGCTTTAAATTTGTATTTGTACCGAACGATTTTTATATTCCGATTGTCCTTCATTCTTAAAGCCTGTGCTTGCTTAATATATTCAGCATTTTATCAGACCAGCTCATTACATATATCTGATGTTGCATAAGCGGGAGACGTTAAACACGTAAACTGTTAAGCGGGACTCGGGAAACGTAGAAAAAGCAGGCGGGATGGCGGGCGGACAGTCCCCATAGAGGTTAGTGAGAGAGCAAAGACCGATAACTCTGGTAGGGTCATGGTGCTTAAGGCCATCTTCAACAATATTACAGTTATAACGTGCCGGTCAGTTTTATTGGTGGAGGTAACCGGAGTACTCGGTGAACACCACCGACTTGTCGCCATCCTCTGTCAAACTTTATCACATAATGTTGTATCGAGTACTCCTCGCAGGTGTGTGATTTGAACTCACAAGGTCATTGTGATAGGCACTGATTGATAGTTAGTTGTAACTCTGGTGAGATTGACATCCTTTAAAGAAATTTGCGTCATGATGTTGCTCAAAGTAACGGTAACGATGAACTTTCTTTCAATATGATCCTACCGATAGCCCGTAAAAACGAGTTTGAAGAAACTCGACAAAAACACCAGGTACATATATAATGCTAATTGTAGTGATAAAAGGGCTTGTGCAGATTAACGGTAGACGCAGGTGTTTGGCTATTCTACACAATTATATACTTAAACACTGCCATGTTTCTTTCAATTCAGAATATTACAAAACAATTTTTTTTTAGAGTTATCTTTTCTCGTAATTTCATTTTTCATGTTGAAGTTCTGTATATTATAATAATGCAAAGTCGATTATCCTTCCATTTGTAAATCTCGTACAATTAAATTTAATATTTTCCGATAATGTACATAAACCTATATTGTCTCTATAGAGCATAATCGTGGAACTATAACACTTAGCCTATTTTGTTTTGTCACAAAACAAACGAAAGGTAAAATGACAGAACTATTTTAGTGCAATATAGTACAATATTGTAATATTATACTTTACGTTTTTATTTTCCCTATTTGTCTTTGTTAGCGCAGCCGGTCCATATAACGTTATATGGACCGGCAGTGAACTGCCTCGTTTTCGAGTCTTTATTTCGGGAGATAATTGGGCTTGTTTTTGGAGGCGAAGTATAATATAACAAATAGTTCACGGCACTTCGGGCCATATGGCAGTTTATGGACCGGTCTTTCACCCACAAAATACTATATGGACCTCAGCTTCGCTTCGATCCATATAATATTTTGTGGGTGACATCCCGGTCCATAAACTGTCATATGGCCCTCAGTGCCGTGAACTATTTGTTAACTACATTAGTCAAAGAAAATGGCATGTATTTGCATAGTAAGTAAGTCAGTAAGTAAGTAAGTAATGACTTTATTTCAAGAGGGTAACACAGTTAGCAACAATAAGCTAATCTTCCCTGTGGCCCTCAAAACAATAATAATCAAATACAGCAAATACAATTTCAAACAATACATACATATTCACAACAAAATTTTAAAAAATCTGAGTATAATGAATATAATGTTATAATCATTCGTTATTTTGTTTTGACATTGAATAATCTGTATATTTCTTTTTGAACAGATCTATATTTTGAATTAATTTTAAATTATGAGGTAAAGATTTCCATAAAATAGTTCCGGAGTAGTGAAAAGTTCGTTTCATGAAATAATACATCTATTCGTTAATGTGTGTTTGACTCTGTATAATTGTGTCAAACTTTCTTCTCAAATAGACGATTACCTCACACGAGATAGGATTACAGAGTTCTAAAGCATACAGGTATAGAGGATTTGAACCCTGGTATTGTTGAGGTCAACTGTAATTCAATACATTGTATCAAGATTGGTGGCAGTCATCCCTTAATATATCATAATAGAGTGATACAAGATGTTAGCCTTAGTACAAGATTACAGATTGTATTATATTCAAGACAGAATACCATATAACATAAGAAAACAATTTAATAGCGAGATATATATAATAATGAGAGATATTCAAAATAGCGCAAAACATATATAAATAAAAATCAGCAAATGTGTTTGCCTTCCAATTTACGGATTATAATTATCCTTTTTGGTAACTTCAAACGTTTTCTATGCACAAAAATGTATATGTTTAGAGGTGTCGGTTAGAGGGATAGGGTTAGGGTGTTTAGAGGTGTCGGTTAGAGGGATAGGGTTAGGGTGTTTAGAGGTGTCGGTTAGAGGGATAGGGTTAGGGTGTTTAGAGGTGTCGGTTAGAGGGATAGGGTTAGGGTGTTTAGAGGTGTCGGTTAGAGGGATAGGGTTACGGTGTTTAGGGTGTTTAACGTAACTTTCAACAATATTTGGGTTATATCCTGAAGGTAAGCTTTATTGGTGGAGGAAACCGGAGTACCCTGAGAAAGCAATCGACCTGCCGCAAGTCACTGACAAACTTGATCACATAAAGAGCATACTCCGCCTGAGTTAGATTCGAACTCACAACGGTAATGGTTATAGGCACTGATTGCCTAGGTAGTTGTAGTTCCAACTACCATACGATCACGGCCAGGACGACCCACACTCAAAAGAGAATACCATGGCATATGAGAAAACAAATAAACAACAATATATAATAATCTGTGATATTCGAAAATGCACAATACATATAATTAAAAGTAGCAATAAATTGTGTCTGGCCTGTCCTCCGATTTACGGATTAAACCTACCCTTTTGATAACTGCAAACGTTCCGTATAATATATTACAGGTTTAGAGTTGTGGATTAGAAGAGATATCACATGGATGTCAGTGAATATAAGAAAATGCATGATTTTACACACGGGCTAGAAGAACATAGATAAAATAATAAAGCAGGGTGGAAAAGAACAGTTCCTTTATTATAATTGTCCATTTACTTAGTGTTTTCAGTTAATAAGAAACATAACCTATACCTCTTCTTATATTGTAGTAAAATATCATGACTGAGGTTGTACAGTAGTTTTGGCAGTAATACTATAAAGTTTTAAGTATTATCCAGATTTGTTTTTCAAATGTTTTTAATTTTATTTTTATTTTTATTTTTTTAAATGGTCAATATTCAAATTTTTGTTTTCTTTCTATTGGTATGTGTATTGTTTTAAATGATCCAGATTAATTCCATATCATTATTATTGTTTTATTCAGTATATCTTTTTTTATACAAACTTTTTAATCGAATATCTTTTTTTATTAGTATATCATGCATATAATGTATTTTTATATGATATAAGTGTCTCGTAGGTCAAAATTGGCCGGCAATCAGATTCTTTTATGACTGTATTTATTACATACTTAGTTAAAATAAAGGCATTTTTGTATGACCAATATGACCGGAAGTAAACTGTCCATATTTTCACACCCCGGGAAAATAACCGGTTATTAGGTGCCCTTCGTGCGTTTCAGACAAAATAAACAACTTCCGGTGTTTACGTCTGCAGATGTTTGGCCTGGTTATCATCCCTCGACCCATATTGGTCCTCGACTTCGTCTCAGGATAATATGGGTGTCTCGGGATGATAACCAGGCCAATATTGAAATGCTCATGTATTAATCTGTATATATATATATTGTCTTGTCTAGTGTATATCTGATGTGTGACACTATAATAAAATATATTATTATTATGTACAAACCTTAATTAACTTTAAGATGAAGACTTGAGATATACATGAATTTAATACACACTTAAAACTTAATTGGGACTTAAATTTAATCGAGGTTTGTGCAATCTAGCTTAGCTACAATGATATGTATATAATATGATAATAGGTGTTACCCAACTTGGGACGAAGTCCAATATGTTTTTTAAATAATATTAACTCGGATATATGGACCTATAATATTTTTTCAAAGTAGACCGAGGGTGGATCCAGATTTTCTTAAAAAAAGGGCAAATAGGGGGACCCAGACCCAAATCTTCCATCGTTTTTTAAGTCCCGATTTAGGTACGAAACGACCAGGTTCCGAAACGTCCGCATCCGATTTTCTGCACAGATTTAAAGGGCGTTGGGGGGGGGTGTCTACGTATAATTTCATCTCAGACTGAGAATTTCATGTTTTACTTGATTGGCCGTATAGTTTAAATAACTGTCAGTTTTAACCCGTTGTATGCGTACACATGTTCTTTTTCTTTTTTGTCCCCAATGCTGTCGTACTTTCCCGTGTTGTTCGAGTTCACTGGTAGATGTGTTGACAAGGGTAATAACACAAAAAAATTCTTTTCACATATTCCCTTTTAATTTCGTTAGTGCAATAAAATGCTTAACATAAAGTCATAATGGTTTTGTAAATATCAAAAGATAAATATACGACGTTATTTTATGAATTACATAATTTTTAATGATAAAATTGCAACTGATCAATGCTGATATAATATACGATACCGACACTGATACGTCACGGCTCTTTCGGAAGAGCTTTACTTGCAGGTATAATCCGAGAATGGATTATGTCCCTTCAAGTTGTCTCCTCACATTGTAGAGTGTTGAAAAATGGCGACCCCCATTGTTTGGTGCAATAGGCAACTTCAAGCGCCAAATTCTACCTTACGGTATATTATTTTTAATAGTCATTAACACAAATGTCTTTTAGTTAATGTCATTTAAATATTCACGCTAACTTGTTAAGACCATGGAGTTTTCCTTTAACCATGTATTGACTTATGTTATTTCCGGTGCATGAAAATTTAGTCATTAGTATATAGAAAAAAATTGCTATTTCCACCATAGTTGGGACTTCGTCCCATATTAATATGATAATAGGTTATTCCTTCCAAAACGAAACTAATGCCTGTTCCGACCCATGTATGTTTTCTGTTTTTTTTCCCTCAATTTGATCAGTTTTCTTATTTTTTTTTATTTTTTCCCCCCAATTATTATTATTACACTACATTTTTTTTTCTCTTGGTTCTAACGAAGTAGTTTATCAAAAGTAATTTTTTTTTTCTTATATCATAAAATACTTAAAACATAATATTATTATTAGATTTAACCCAAAAAAAAAGTATAATTGAAAATCTGTATTTTTGTTAGAAACTATATTGATAAATATAATATATATAATATGATCATCTATTATTTGAACATACATATTCAAGGGTACTGTCTGTCATATGTATCATGCTTAAAAATTTTATTATCTTATATATACTAACAAATACTAATAACTATATATTAAATCGTTTATACTAACATTAACGAGGCCGGGATAAGGTACCGATATTCGATGTTTTTAACTAACAAATGTACAGATTTCAATAAAAAAAAA
>MJUT01028037.1:50325-68326 GCA_002080005.1 Gigantidas platifrons | reverse complement strand
AAAAAAAAAAAAAAAAAAAAAAAAAAAATATGATAATAGGTGTTACCTAACTTGGGACGAAGTCCAATATGTTTTTTTTAAACAATATTAGCTCGGATAATTATATGGACCTATAATATTTTTTTTAAAGTAGACCGAGGGTGGATCCAGATGATTTTCTTAAAAGAGGGGGCAAATAGGGGCTTCCGTCGTTTTTTTAGTCCCGATCTAGGTACGAAACGACCAGGTTACGAAACGTCCGCATCCGATTTTCTGCACAGATTTAACCATGTATTGACTTCCGGTATGTCATTTCCGTTGCATGAAAATTTAGTCATTAGTATATAGAAAAATATGGCTATTTCTACCATAGTTGGGACTTTGTCCCATAATATCTACATCTTTTTACCCAAAAAAGTAGCCATATACTGACCATAACACAATTAATAAAGTCAGTAAATCTATACCAGTATTATCGGCTTTCTAATATTATTATTTCTCTAATGTTAACGTTTTTCTAATGTTATTGGAATCCCATTCTTCGCTCTCATCACAAGTGACGCACTTATTTCATATTCATGACCAGGAACTAGTGAGATGCGGTATCTAAAACGAAAAGATAAAAAAACGATAGTTGCTTCTATAATTGTGGCAATATAGAATAAGATAATAAAAAAATTTAAAAAAAACAGTGACGGAAGAGTTCGAAAATCCAATTGAAAAATCGGAAAGGGAGGCAAAATTGATTCCTCTAACACATGTACCTGTAATTAACAATATTAAAAACTACATATACATCCGAGAGGAATGGGCCAAGCCAGCTACAACTTTTGATTGCCACTGGAAAACTATTGATATTTGGGTAGGACGAAAACATCCAGTCTTTTGTAGCTACCTCGATGCCACTACTCTTTTTTAGATTTATAAATGAGGTATCTAATTACCATGCAGTGAGCGTGACACTCCAAACACTTACCCATTATTGTGCACTATCAAGAGGGCTCCTCCTATACAATATATGAGGAGGCACTAAGCAGTTATGTCGGTTCAAGCCACGTGAACCTTTACCACCAGTACACAGTTAAGTAATCAAACAGAAATAAAATGTAACAATATGAATGTCCAAAGATTTATTGACAGCCATTGTTACCAGGATTGAACATTGAAAACCTCTTATTGCATTTGTATAAAGTTTAAAAACCCCAGATAATGTTATTCATCTTATTTTTAATGAAAATCTCTTAATCATGTTCCAAACACACACACAATAAAAAAAAAACTTGGGTTTGAATTCTGTTCTGAAAAGGCACAAATTGACTGATATTTAAAATTTAGTCCTTGCTTGTTTTTTTCCTTCTTCTGCTGATAAAATTTATAAGTTTGTTTTAATATGTAGAGCTTTTAAAAAACGTTTTACTATGGCGCTAGATATAATGGGAAAAATGAATTACAAACAAGAAAACTGTTGTGTCACATTGGTAATCTAAACTGTAGGTACATATGCTAAATATTTGTTTTAAATAATTCTTAGCAGAAAACAGCATACAGTCCTTAATATTAAATAAATACCTTTGTATTAGACGACCAATCACAACCTTTATCTCGTCCATGGCAAAGTGTTGGCCGATGCAGTTTCTAAAATTAAATTACAAAGTATATTTATAATAAAAAATAAGATAGATATCTAATTTATTAACTTTTCTGAATAACCCTAAAAAAAACCACACAAAACCGAAACGACGGTTCCGGTGCTAGTTTCGTCTTTATTTCCACTTTGTAGGAAGTTCATGTTTTATCTGTGTAATCCTATTAAGTTACATATACTGGTATCCAAGACTATTTCCATATCAGCAGGCAGTGTTAATTAGTAAGAGCAAAAATCTGGTTGGCTCGGAATCAGGAAAATGTATCGCCGAGTTGAGCGACATGTCTACTATCCATGGCTAGTTGTTTTAGTGAGCTAGAACTATACTAATCCAGATATGCATGTCTGTCTAGTACACAGTGGATATCATCATCATTTCATTGAATGTAACTTGTTCTCGCCATGATATAGCTGACGAATTACTGAGTTAGCGTTAAACAATAATCAATAACCTTCATCAGGTACCTTCAAATCGAAAGATAGGAAAGGCCAATAATTTAAAGCTTTGGGAGCAATAAATCCATCAAAGGGCCAAAACAGAATAGTCAAATTGGCTCTGGTAACCAATGTTATTCCTTACCTTGTACCTGCTGAGAAAGGTATAAAGCTATATGGATGTCGATCTCCTATGTCCTCCTGCAGGAATCTCTCTGGTTTAAATACCTGAATCATAAAAATCATTTTAGGTGTACCTTGATCTCACAGTCTCATTAAGCAAAAGTTAGAGAATACCGAAGATGCAATTGACAATCCGGAGACACGAAGAACATTGGGTACGAGACACAGAACAAAAACAAACAAAACAAAAACACAACTTAGAAAACTTAAAAAGAAGAACAACACGGACCTCACCAAAGAACCGGGAGTGAACTGAAAAGCGTAAGGGGAAACGAGTGGACATGAAAACAGTGAACACTAAATTTCTCCATCAAAGGGGAAAAGAGTGAACATGAAAACAGTGAACACTAAATTTCTCCATCAAAGGGGAAAAGAGTGAACATGAAAACAGTGAACACTACATTTCTCCATCAAAGGGAAACAAGTGGATATGAAAACAGTGAACACTACATTTCTCCATCAAAGGGGAAATGAGTGAATTTGAAAACAGTACACACTTTCTCCGTCAGTATTGGATAATAATCCGTAGCTTCAATGTGTGAAAATACTTATTACATTCATCCAGAATATCCGCATGACTTGTATGTATATAATCCGATGATATAATATATCACGCTTTGTCATTCTGTGTTTTAATCTGTGTAAAAAGGTCATATTATCATATGACTGTGTATAATATTTAAATAATTATGAACCGGGGTGCTCAAACTTTATTTAAATTTTAAGAGTCATTTCAAACTTAATTGACTCTTAAAATTACTTGACATGTACATGGAATTAATTTACACTTAATGTTTAATTGAGGTTTGTGCAACCCAGTCCTGATATATTCATAAAGTACATTATGTCTTGTAAAATAGATTTTTATATGACCTCGATCCGTTTTCATATTTGCATGTACATTTTTAGATACACAGCCATGTTTATGAAAGCTACCATCGTCAGTTCTAGTTCTGTAGGTTTCTGACACGTTTTTTTTAATAATTACACCTTATATAAGAATACTGGATTCTGATTGGTTTATAGCCGTGATATTGTTTTACAAATTCAGGCCTTGCATTGTGAATTTGCAGAATTTTTACTTCATGTAGGTGTATTTGCATAAGATTTAACTTTTTTCATAGTATTTGCAAAATCGTATTTGCAGTTTTTACCTTTCACCGAGACGCTTGTAACAAAATTTGTAAAACGTTATCAGTTGTGCGTTTTATGTAACATCATTCGGTAGAATTAAACAGATACATCATGTTAGGTCCTGAAAACGACAAACAAAAGGTATTATTTATTTAGCCAGTGTTCTAAGTAATATTCGGTGTAATTAAACAGATATATCATGTTTGAGAGGGGTATTTGCGAAAAATACCAGTCTTGAGACTAAATTTCGTCTTTCGACTGGTATTGTTTGCAAATACCCCTCCTAAACATGATATAGCTGTATAGTATTTATGAAATTGGATAACCCTGAACGGCACCTGTCGAGTCCAACATCATTAAATCCTATCATTACCCGGGCGCTAATCTGTCGTTCGACTTTGAACATAAAGAAGGTAATTCTAGAAACGCATCATGTGCATTAAAGTTGATATCTACATTTTTCTTTTGATATGATTTCATAATGGTCGATCATACCTCTGTTGACGAAAACATGAATACTATCTTCAAATGTTATGAAAGTAGTATCAATTTTCAACCATATGTGTGAAATACTAAACGTTCATCAGAAAAATTCACAAAGTAAAAAGTGATCAATTTACCATATATGACTGAAAAATATTAGTATATACATTCATATCACTATTATAAGTTATTTAGTTCTTATCCGTAGATATGGAGATTGTGACATCCTGAAGTAGCCAAGTACATCCTGAGGCGCACCCAAAGGGTGTACAGGCTACTGAAGGGTGCTAAAATCTTCATATCTACGGATAGGAACGTAAATATTTTTTTTTAATTTAAGCATATTTTATTCATAAATAAATGAAATGGATTGGATAGGAACGTAAATAACGAATTTAGTCCCGGTTATGGTAAAAAAATAAGACATTTTGGACTCAGACGGGCCACGTAAAATTGACTTTGTCTTTGTTTTTGGAAAGAATAAGCAAAACATATGAAAGTTTCGAGTGTTTTGTACCCATTGTAGAGTACTACAGTACCCTATAGTTGATCAAATTAACAGCTTTTTATTCAATAGATAACCAAACTTAATTAAATTTGATTTTAGAGTGTAACGTCACGAGCTTTGACATCATATTATCCCCGTTTTGAAAAATATAGCAACATTTGATTGGTTAATGGCTAGTTACATCCGGTAATATGGCCTAGCAAACCCGGGAGTATGGGTTTTGTTATATCCGGGGATTTAACCAATCAAAAGTTGCTATAATTTTCAAGCCGGGCATAAACATTCATATCACTATTATTAAAATATGACTAAGATACCTCATGTTCTGGCCAGAAATCTGGATGATGATGTAAGGAGTAAATAGCCAAGTCAACATCTGTGCCAGCTGGTACTATCACATCACCAAATTTCATTGGTGAAGTAAGTCTTCTGGAAACACCAGGAACAGGGGCGATCATCCGCATTGATTCCTTGATGAACGCTGTCATTTTTTGTAGCTTCTGCAAATTTTCCCTAAAATGTAATTAATTCATTGAATATACAATTTGTATGTGTGGTTTCTAGCATTGGTTGTGTTGGTGTTTGTTTTGATTTGTTGGTGTTTCTCTGGTACTTTCATATTAAATTCATATCTATGGATCATTTCATGTTAAACAGGGTCGCTGGTGAACGTCGGGCTGAAAAATTAAAATATGCCAAACTGTCGGAACAGTTCCAAAATCTAATCAAAACAAATTGTAGAAACTGAGACAAAATCGATACCATCATCACACATATACATTACTGCTCTCTTGCATGGCTTCCTACAATTACGTCAATAAGGAATGGCAATGATTAATTAGTTTTATATTCCCAAAACTCCCTGGTTGAGAAATGAAGGGATCATTTAAGTGTTTTCCATATGCGAGTAAATTGTCCACCTTCACATATAGCTGGTTGAGAACCGCTATGTATATATTGGTCCTTTGTTTTCTATAATGAAGTTTGCTTTGTTATTAAGGATGTGATATTTACTACATTCTTACCATGATATGTAATCGTTGTCACCTACTACTTCAGATAGTTCTCTGTGCACTATTTCTTGTTCCTGTGGATACTTCGCTAAATGGTAAATAGCCCAACTAATAGCAGAGGCTGTTGTATCATGTCCTGTAAATAGATATTGGTTTATCTAATAACTAGGTAGTTTATAATCGATTGTAAGTTCGATACCCGCGAGTTGCGGGTGATAGTGATACAACTTACGTCATTACGTTTGTCAGAATCGTCGGTAACCACAAGTTGATTACTCTCGGATACTCTCCGCCCATCACCCGTGTGTCATCTTACAAAGAAATCCCCGATACCATGAATGATTCACAAGTCATTTTAAAAATTTTGATTGATCACGACAAATTGTTTTGCAGCCAATCATGATCAAATCACGATGATCGACTAGCCATATCGTATCTTTCTTAATATGTTCAATCAATTAAAAGGAGGCTAGGGGGTCGTCGTGAAATTGCATCAGCACGATTTCCATATCAGATGATGTTGGTGTCTTTTAGCAGTAAGATGACGGGTGTCACAACGACTAACCCTTCCGGAGCACACGAGTTCACCATTGGTTTTTAGTGGGATTCACATGGCTCTATCTTTAGTTTTCTGTGTAATGTTTTGTAGATCGTTGTTTGTCCTTTTTCTTTGACCATTGTCTTGTCTGTCCTTCGATTTACGACTTCTTCAAACTTTTCTTCATGTGCGCTTATCCTTACCTTCAAATAAAAATGTATCAACTTCGGCTCTAATATCCTGATCGGTAAGTCCTACTCCATCATCATCCTTTGCAGTCAGTAATATATCTAGGAAATCAAGGTGACGTTTTGTGGGAGGTCCGTCTTTTGCCTAATATAGAAAAAATGCAGGTGGCAGCAAGAACATTATACAATCAAGATAATGCCTAAATTCACAATATCAAGGTAAGGTATACAAACAGCATCACATCATCTCAAATTTCAATGATTATTTTTTTTTCATGATGTCATCACAAGTACGAACATGCACTAGAACACTGATCCCTCTCTTATTTGTTTTTATCTGCACGACCTCCACTCTTTTTCAAGACGGCATTTGCGAGCGTACTTTTATTCCGGTGTATAGAATGTTCGGTTAGGGTTAGGGTTGGGTTTAGTGTTACGGTTAGGTTTAACATGGAAAAAATAACCTAGTGCAATAATTCCTCTGGAAATTGTACACTAGTGTAACTTGTCATCTGGAAAGAATACACTGGTGGAAATAACACACTGTTACACATCAACCCACCCTAAATATCTTTTTGATTTTCAATTGTAAAAAAAAGTATTTAAAAGTTTGCCTATCGTTGGTCGGGTATTTTGGAATCTGTCTATTATATTGTAGTTTTTTCAATTATACATATATTCAGACCATCTTATCGTTTATATCAAGGATTTATATATTATATATATTTTATTTTATTCAAGTGGTCAATCCCTGTCCCCTTTCCAAAAGTTTTTCTGGACTTTTAATTGTGAAAATATAGATATTTTGAATAATCTTAGTATTTTACTCCTAGAGTCACAACCTTAAAATAACATGATGGTTTTGATTGTACTTTTTGATTATTGAATTGTTTATTTTATTTTCGTATTACTGTATATGTCATTGAATCATCTATTGTACTGTCTTTGCCCCTCGAGGACCCCTGATTGGTCAAATAAACTTGTTCACTTGTTCACTTGTTGTTCACTTGTTGGTCAAACTTAAATTGTAATATCATTATACATGAACTATATTGCCGTCCCCAGGTATAGGTTGGTTTATTTTCGATAGCAAATATTTCAATTACAGGAAAACAAATACATAAATCATCAATACATGTACATACCAAATGTTGTCGCCTTTCCTTTATAACATTCTCTGAAAATTCATGTACATATCTACACAGTTCATTGTGTTCTTGTCCAATTTTGGTTCGGTTAAATATCAGATCCAAATATAACCATGGTTTCCTAATTAGATATAAATAAATAAATCTGAAGTGCTATTTGTAATTAATGGCATCTTACCATGAACATCTTAAGTTGGAGGCTAATATTATAGGGATGTTCAATATACTAACTTTCTTTTCAAGTAAAGGGCTAGGGTTATAGTGTTTAACACCACTTTCAACAATATTTCAGTTATATCGTGGCGGTCAGTTTTATTGGGGGAGGAACTGACAAACCTTTCAGATAATGTTGTATAGAGTACACCTCGCCTGAGAGGGATTCGAACTCATAACATTAGTGGTAATAGACTCTGATTGCATTGGTAGTTGTCAATCCAAATTTCATAAGATCACCACCACGACGGCTCCGCTTCTCAAGTAAATTATGTTCAGACTGATACATATGTTAAATGGTTTCATGTTCCTCGGCATGACGTAGACGACCAAAATCACAATTTACCAGTTTCCATTGAATGCAGACTTTTTTTAGTTTTCATACTAAAATTGTGTTTTCATATGATTCACACTCTTTACTTTGGTTAAGGGTGTTTGTGTTTAACGTCACTCTCAACAATCAACAATATTTCAGTTATTACGTAGCCGGTCGGTGTTATTTCTGGAGTGGACTTAAGGTGGTACCTTACACTTCAGGTAAAATTTGATCTGCTCGTTTAATTTTCTTATCTTTTTGGCAGTGTGTTTGAATATATCCACTGTAATAAATATCAAAATTTTAACAAATTCCAACCAACAGACTCAGAGCTATAAATTCAATAGCCACATAGCAGCTTTTCTCTCCGTGGTTTTGATCACCGTGATGCTTGAAATCTGCATACAATTCTAACATGACCTCACTCTTTCCCTTTGTTAAAAAAACAGAATTATTTCTTCGTATTATCTCATTAGCACATGCGCCGATGAATGCGACTGACGTTTCTATTGGCAGCATAAATTGTGACCAAAATAATGCCGATAGAGGGCGCAGTATTATTCGAGTTACATAAATTGTGTGCAACGTTTTCCGCAAGTATGTATAAATTACCGTCTTCCAATCAAAGTATACTACCGTATTTGTACTCTTAGACATATCAGAATCGAAATAAATCATGGAAGCCAGAATGAGTTTTGAGTTTTAACATGGATTGGCGGATATTAGTAAATTTTATCCCTCGCTTCTGGCTCGGGATAAAATACTAATATCCGCCAATCCATGTTAAAAATCCCAACACATTCTGGCTTCCATGATTTATTTCTTAAACATCATATGATCAAAACGTTCAACTGATTTTAAAGAGTTATCTCCCTGTAGTGTTATGAACCACCTTAAAACGGTTGCAATAAAAACATAGATATCAAATTTAGTGAAGAAGCTATTAATGGGGTCTGAGTCTAACACGTCTGACATCTTGTTTAATTTTTACAAGGATTTATATAGTAGAACTATACAAATCCTTGATTTTTATGGGGGGGGGACTATGGTTGTATTTCAGTGTGCTAACTTGGGCTAGGGGTGTGTAAGTCTAAATTTAACAAGATTCTACTTATATCAATGATGGTCAGCTTCATAGGTGGAGGAAACCGGAGCGCACACAGAAAACCACACACATACCTCAAATCACATAAGTTTTACCGCGCGCAGGCATCTTTACTTGAGGTAGGATGTGAATCGGCAAATATATAAATACACGTACTAAATCACTTCAAATTGGTAAAGCATCAGGCGGAGATTTTAACATTAGTCACCAAATGCTAAAAAAAATACTGCAGACACTGTGTTCTTACCCTTGAAATATATTTTTAATCATTCACTTAGAGTTTCAAAGTATCCATCATGTTGGAAAATTGCGAATGTCTTAGCATTTTTCAAAAAAGGAGACAAATCTATTGTATCAAATTATAGACCAATAGCTCTTTTAAGCTGTGTAGGGAAAGTATTTGAGCGAATCGTGTTTAAATATATTTACAATTATAATTATTCTTGAACATAAATTATTATATAGCAGGCAATCCGCAGGGGTCAGTTCTGGGCCCTTTACTATTTTTGCTTTATATAAATGATATTGCAGATGATATTCAAAGTCTTGTTAGATTATTTGCTGATGACAGCTCTTTAATGTTCTCATCTACTAATCCATTAGAAGTTGAAGACAGGTTAAACTTGGATCTTCATGTTTTAGATAATTGGGCAAAGCAATGGCTAGTAAACTTTAATCCCCAAAAAACTGAATATATGGTTATTTCATTTCGGCAAAACATAAATCCAATAAATCAAAAATGTAATTCTGAAAACTTAAATCAGGTAGACAATCATAAACATTTATGAGTCACCATTTCTAGCAATAGCAAGTGGGCAGAACATATAAATAATATATGCCAAAAAGCGACTAAACAAATATTTGTCCTTAGAAAATTAAAGTTCATATTAAACAGGAATAATTTAAATAAAATATATGTAACTTATATTTTACCATTACTAGAGTATGCATGTGAGTTATGGGATGGGTGTTGTTCAAGGGATGAACATAAATTGGAACAGCTTCAATTTGAAGCCGCTAGGATAATTACTGGGTTGCCAAAATTTGCAAGCAATGAATCTTTATACTTTGAAACCGGTTGGGAGACTTTAAGTTGTAGAAGGAAAGCGTCGAAAGCTTACTTTATTTCATAAAATACATACCAATATAGCTCCTGAATATTTACAGGACTGTCTAAATGAATATTTAGTTGTCAACAATTATAATTTGAGAATTTCTTTACAATATAGGGTACCAAGATGTCGCTTAGAAATATTTTCCAAATCGTTTTTTCCGTCTACTATACGTGCATACTTCAAAGTTCAAACACACTTTAAGGGCGAATTTGTTTAAGGTTTCTAATGACTATTTGTTAGGAAGTAGGAAATGTAATATAATACATACTAGACTAAGACACCAGTGTAGTTCACTGGGGGCAGATTTAGCTAGAGCAAATGTAGTCCGTGACCCCAGCTGCGCCTGCGGATATCCTTTAGAAGATGCTATTCATTATTTATTAGAATATCGCCTTTATACGAATGCAAGAATGCAATTATTTATGAGTATTACACCGTATACAGTTATTTCAATTGAAAACTTATTATTTGGCTCTGATAATTTAACTGATGAAAACAATTTAATAGTGTTTAGAAATGTCCAAACATATATACACCATGCAAATAGATTTTAATGATACGAAATTATACTCTGTACTCAGGATGATATCATTTATTTGCACTCAATCCCCTTATCTCCCCCCATTACGTTTGTTTATCAAATTTATCAAATATATTCTTGTATAATTTTATTATATTATCTAACTTGCTGTCATTTTCTTATTTAGGTATATAACATTATTGTATAGAGCGGATATACTAAGTTGATATAACTTGTTTCCAATGTAATTGTACATTATAAGGCAATAAAATATGCTTAAACAAACACGTACTAAATATACAATCACGGCTACGCTGTTGTGTTGTATTTTAGAAGTAAGTATTCAAACTAAGAAAAATAAGAATTTTAGACAAGAGATGAAAGTGCCTTGTAAGTTTATACACATCGTACAACCAACTTGTATCATTTCACTCAAATGCTGTTAGATACGGTCAAAATTTTATGTTTATAAAATGGACGCCACCACACAAGGGTAAGTTTTTTTTTAGAATTTTCATGTAGAATTATTCGTATGTCTGAATGAGTTTTGATTTAAAAGAAGTCCACTAGATATTGCACTATGCAGTTGGTCCTTTCTTCATGTCTTTGTCAAATATGTAATAATTCAAGCTCATAATGTCAAGATATCAGATCGAAAAATTAGATTTCTGTTCTCCGTCGGCTTTTAACTTTTAAGTAGGAATGATTTCAGGAAGAATCTATGTTTGCAGCAGAGTTTGATCATTCGTTTTTCATTTCATACCATTTTCATAATTAAAACATCTTCAATTTCAATGTAATAAGCCTGTCGAAAAGGGAGGTTGCGATAAAATTGATACGATCAAAATCTGTCGAGAGTTTCTTTATGATACGATCAAAGAACGTTTTCAGACACGGTCAAATTCGTTATGTGGTAGCCGCATTTTTACTAAAATACCTGACTACCCATGAACCATGTGAACAGAAGGTAAATAATGTACTAGCATTACGATATATAATATGGACAAGGCACTGCCTTCAACCGAACATCGAATTTTACCTTAGTCTTGAAAATGACGGCTTGCGTCGGGGTTACTGTGTCTGTTATGCGCACACAGCACATATAATTTAAATACGCTGTGTGTAAGAATAGCGCAATAGGGCTATTCGTACACACCTTAATTATATGGAATTTCCTGAGTGGTGGAACGAATTTTAATTACCTGTAATGTTAAAATAAGTACATAATATATGATTAACAAAAAAAAATTTCCAGCACCATTCTGACGTTCCTACATGTATACATATGTATATTATGATGTATCATGTTAAATTGCAAAACCCGGAACATAACATGCTACAGCCTAACAACAAATAGTTTTTCTGTCAAAAGTTAGCCTATTTAGGTCTGATTTACTACTTTATTATGTAACCTTACCCAAGTTATCTTCAATTTAATGAACATAAGTTCAATTTTGAATGTACGGTTTGCAACTGGAGTTTAGAAAACATGTTGACAGAACATTTTTTTCACGGAACCTCTGATTACCGTTAATGCTGTCTGTTCGAACAATGTCAATTGTGGAAACAATGTTTTTTTTAACAGATTTAGATTTTTAGTATACAGGTATGTCGAAAAATAGGGAAAACTCACTAAATATAAGCATAGGAACGATAGTGTAAGCGTACTTTTATTCCGGTGTGTAGAATTTCTGGTTAGGGTTAGGTTTAGAGTTAGGGTTAAGGTTAGCATGGAAAAAATAACATAGTGCAATAATTTCGCTGGAAATTATACACCAGTGTAACTTGTCCCCCGGAAAGAATACACTGGTGGAAAGAAAACACTGTTACAATAGGTCCATCATCGGTAACCCACGGTTGATTCCGATACGTTCCTCTCTCTCCATCCATCACCCGTGGGTCAAATCGCTTGTAAACATTCGTACTCATGAATATTCAAAGTTTCGAATTAACCAATCAAAATCACGTTTATGAAAGTGAAACTCTTTGGTATATGAGTTAAAAAATCGTTCTGTCAGTAATGGATGCGCCCATGAAAATGTGTGGATGAAGTGTAGTGCAGCATAGAAAGTCCCTCAATTCTTTCACTCCAAATTTTTGCAAGAGGTCCGACATTTTTAAATTTTAACCAAACTCATTATGAAAGGAACGATTTGATTGGTTGAATCGCATTAGAAGTTTGTAATGCGAAGACTTATGAATTATTCATGAGTACGAATGTTTACAAGCGATTTGACCCACGGGTGATGGAGAGAGAGGAACGTATCGGAATCAACCGTGGGTTACCGACGATGCAATAGGTCCAAAATTGAAAGTGGTTCGTTGTTGTGTCAAATTTAACTAAATTTGCAAAAATATGTTGCAAGAAGAAACCTTAGAGGCAATGAATGCTTATTTTGTGGAACTCTATGAAACCTTCGATTGTGCAATCTGTGGAAAAAAGTACAAATCAAAATTAGCATTGAAAGGACATCTACAAAAGTACTTGATCAATTCCGGGTAATCTTCGTATGCCTTTTGACAATAGTAGCATACATATCTATCCATTTAGATTTCTGAAAACGAACGAACGAATGAACGAACGAACGAACGAACGAACGAATGAATGAACTAGAGTAATACACTTCTAATTTGTAAGCAAATATCACCTGAAGATAACAAGGTTCTCTCAAATTTAGACCAGACAAAATAAATGCTAGCGACGGTATAAAAACGATAGTCTACACAATATTCACCTGCTTCCAGCAGAGGATTTTAATAAAGCAAAGAACTAATAGGGGATTTTGTCAAATTTCAGTTTCACATGTTCTAATTTTGACCGTATCAATTTGTGAATCCAAACTACACTTGATCGTATCATAAAGGTGAATTTGACCGTATCTTATTTTGTTTTCCTAACACTGATTATCACCCCATAAAATCGTTATGATACCACTGCGGGTAGTGCTTTATACACGGAAGGACGTAAAACTGATTATGCTTTTATGTTACAGTAGTTTTATTTCCTTAACAGTTCATTCTTATTACGAAAAACCGACGGAAAACGGAAATATTAATTTTTTATCGGATTTCTTGTCGTTACGGTCTTGAATTATTACACATTTGACAAAAACATGAAGAAAGTACCAACTGTATATATAGTGCAATATCTATGGACTTCTTTTAGATCAAAACTCATTCAGACATACGAATAATCCTACATGAAAATTCTAATAAAACTTACCCTTGTGTGGTGGCGTCCATTTTATAAACATACAATGTTGACCGTATCATACGACATTTGAGTGAAATGATACAAGTTGGTTGTACGGTGTGTTATAACTTGTGTCTGATCCATGGATTGCCTGTATTTGTTTTACAATAAACTATGTTTAAAGTAAAAGATGACTCATACCTCAACTGAATACAGATATTGTTCTAATATCAACATGTGAAACTTTATGCATTAACTAGCAATGCAACTTTGAACTTCCATACATGTAAAATATACCAGGAAAGAAATCCTAACTAATACTTAAGCACTATTCCTCAGTATTTCGCTGACGAGTATATTTCGGGCATTTAAATAAATAATGCTATATAGATTCAATCTCTCCACATACGAACAATTAGGATGATCAATAATATTTTGCTATATATACAAATGTTCACATAGAGAACTACTAATTATCATCAATGTTCTTCTTTGAGGTTCCCTTCTGGCATTGCTACTTTGTGATCAATATTATTTTTGTGCACAAGAGGTAATTTTCAGAAATTAAATTCTATAGTGATGTTCAACCCCAAAGCGACAGCCATGGCAATTCTAAAATATATTATAAACAATGTATTCTACTTGTAAAGACCAATTGATTAGTATGTCCCTGTTTGAATAAAAAATGTCATGCAAACTAAGTAATGGGTTAGGGTATCGTTCATTCACCTGTTCTCGATAGTTACCAGTTCTCGATAGTTATGCGCGTGAGAGTTTTTACATAAATCGGGAAAACGCACGTGTCTTCTGTTCGCCAGGATTTTACCTACGGAACGCCACCTCGCTTCGCAAGAAGGAAAAAATGGCTGTGCTACGTATCAAGGTATATTTGAACATAATCTTTATAGTCTCAGATATATATGCATATTTTCTTATTCCAAAAATAATCGGGTCATTGCTTAAAATATACGTTTGTGATGTAAACAAAACTTTGCCGTCAATGAAGGTCAAGTGCGTATACGTCATACAAAACCGCAAATATACAAGTGGCGCTGTTCAGGAAAAAAAAGCATGGAACACCGTTCGGGTCATACCTTATCAGTTTTATCTTCATATCAACGTTATTTCTCTATTGTGTAACCCCAATGGGACACTTTTTGAAACATGTTTAATTTTACATGTATGGTTGAAATCAATCATCTTGGTGTTTGCAAGTATCTTAAATACATTTTTGTTCTTTTTTTCCTATAATTTTTATTAGTAAACGTGCCCTCCATAACTGATTTTTCATAATTTTACACACTTATCGAGAACTGGTGTCGTGATGCACAAAGTGGCAGAAATAAGGTCATACACAAAATCATGTTTTCTTCGTAACTTCTAGGAGTAGAACTTTTAGGTTTGGTAGAAATAAATAACTAGTTTTGACAAACAAACAAAAACAATTTTGTAAAAATTTATTGTTTCTAAGGGACACACGGGGGTAATGTTTCTTACGCTATCGAGAACCGGCAACACCAGGATAATGGTGTTGAACGCCACTTTCAACAATATTTCATTATATCGTGGTGGTCAGTGTTATTAGTGTGCGAAACTGAAGTACCCAGAGAAAACCACAGATCTGTTGCAAGTCATTGACAAACTTTATCACATAAAGTAATTGTATTGAGTACACCTCACCATGATAGGGACTCGAACTCACAACATTAGTGGTAATATGCACTGATTATACACGTAGTTGTAAATCCAACTACCATACGTTCACAACCACGTCGGCCCCCTCAACATAGAAATACTTACGTCCATCTTTCAGATAATACTACTCCAAGTCTTCCAACAGCGGCAGCATATGGATGTTTCTCTCTGTAATACAAACGTAGATATCTAATTTAGTGTGCACGGCGCGTTTCTGAAATAACCTTCACCAGGTACATTCAAAATGCCTGAGGGAGGAGAACTTTAGTTAGATGTTCCTAAGGGTGCTCCGGAAGGGTAAGCAGTTCCTGCTCTACTAGTGATACCTGTCGTGATACTCTAGTTACAAACCCGGTGATAAGTCATGAATGAGGAAAGGACCGGGAAGTAGATGGGTCAAGTGGAACATATCCATGGTTATTTGTGCAACATATATTCCGTAACCGCTAACCAAGTCATGGTGGCGACCGTAAAACTTTCTAAGTGGTGACTTCAACTTAACCACTAGACACCCTCCGCTCAGTAGCTTCCATGTTAGCAGCAATACTCTCTTATAATTTTCTTACACATTTAATAAATTATGAGATACCACGCTACATCATATAAATTTAATTGACTTAAATTCTAATCGGTTGACACTTCTCCATAAATTCTCTGGATGTGTGTGTTCTGTGTCTACATGCTGCTTAAATGAAACCCATAAGCTAAGATGTCGAAGACTACACTTAAAAGAATTTGCATATGTGTACAATAGTAATAAACTGAATGTTGCAATTGTTGTTTAACACCAAGTGTGGAATTTTCCAGCTATACCACGGCGAGAACAATTTACATTCTGATGAGATGATGTTGTCCGATTTGAGTTATATTTTTTAACAAGAGCTAACGCACAAAAACAACAGTCTTTGGTTGTTAGACATATCGCTCTAATCGGACCTATTATCCTGATTTCGAGCCAAATTGTCTTTGTTCTTACACCTTAATGGCGTGTGCTTAGCGTGGAAGCCGTAAATACCAATATTAATGTCATTCGTCTTACTCAATCAGGACTCGAATCCACGAATATACCGCACCCGGGGCGAGTATTCTAACAAGTGACATTATACTCTACAATAAAATAAAATGTCATAATAAGTTACCCTTCTGTTTGAATATTTCCTTCGTATGAGAAGGCACATTTCAGTATAGTGTCTAATGTTTCCAGAGTTACAAGAGGAAATATATTCACAGACTTGCCATTTCCTATAAACGGCTTCAAGTTATTCTGAAACATAATAATTTCTACGTTTAATAACTACCAAAAAAAATAACATAATTTTACACAACTATATTTGAATTAAATTAAGTCATAGTGGCAATCATGGTTGAGATTGAATGGTTGTTTGGATCTGCAACTCCCTATGACCCCTATGCAATCACTTCATATCGTCCCTAAAGTTGTGAGTTCGAATCCTGCTCATGGCGAGGTGTATTGGATACAACATTACGTAAATAAAAGTTGTCAATAATTTGCGACAGGTCGGTGGTTTTCTCCGGGTACTCCGGTTTCCTCCAACAATGAATCTGAAAACCACGATATGGCTGAAAAATTGTTGAAAGTGGCGTTAAACACCATCACCATAGCCCCATTTAAATTATACTGCTACTTTGCTTATACTGTGGACAAATCAGACTAATTTATCATGGCATCTTCCTGTTCACTTATATATACCCCAACTTGGGAAAAAAAACAAGTTGTGAGAGTTTGAGTGTTTCAAAATATTTCATTTTATACCCTGGCTGTCAGTTTTATTGGTGCATGAAAACGTAATGCCTGGAGAAAACCATTGCCCTCCAATAACAAACTGAAAAACAAGAATTACCACACTGTCGGAACAGTTCCGGAAAAAAATCTAATATAAAAATCTCAGACGCAAAATCGATACCCATGATACACAAATACGAGAACGATCACTTTCCTAGCTTTGCACAGGCACCCCAATAAAAAGTGACAGGGATAAACTAATTTTAAGTCCAAGTAACTATTATATCAATCTAAATAAAATGTAAAGAACAGAAAAATATGAATAAACTCGAAATCACAATTAACTGAAAAACAAAAACTACCGCACTGTCGGAACAGTTTCAAAATCTAATTGAAAAATCGAAGATGCAAATTTGATACCCATAATACACAAATACATGACCGCTCGCTTTTTTGGTTTGATACAGGCACTTCAATAAAATGTGGCGGGGTTAGTTTTAAGTCCAATACAACTATTATATAAATCTAAGTAACATATAAAGTACAGAAATTAAAGGAATAAACACGAAATCACAATTCAAATGGATAAAACTATTTTGTTCATCATGACATTAGCATGCATAGGTTCAAATCGGCAAACCTCGTATGATTAATTGAATCTAACACCGATGACAGGTCAAGATCGGGAAATCTCAGACACCCAAGGGTAAGATTTCAATCGTTCCATGACGAGGCTTGACCGAGTCAGAGAACGATTGAAATATTACCGAGGGTGTCAGAGATTTCTCGATCTTGACCTGTCATCGGTGTTTGATTACTTTTCTTACACAGGTATCCTCCCTGGGG
>MJUT01028037.1:28333-47960 GCA_002080005.1 Gigantidas platifrons | reverse complement strand
CCGGACATCCTGGTTTCCTCCTTCAATAAAATTTACCGTCATGAAATAACTGAAATATTGGTGAAAGTGGCGTAAAACACCATAAACCAACCAACCAACCCAAACCCCACTGTTGCGCATGTGAAATAATTACCAATCCATTCCATTAGGAAAAAGTATGCTCCTCCAGTACCGATTGGTTTTGGCTCGGAGGATTTCAGCAGCACTTTTACGGAGTCTGGATGACAAACATTAAAACTGGGGAATAAAAACGTTTGCCAATAACATATTACACTCGGTCTCTCTGTAACTACAATCTTTTTCATAATATGAAACAAGGCTGTTACATCTTGAAACTGGAAAAGAGGCGCACATGTCACATTGATATTTGATTGAGAAATACTTTAAAATTGTTCTGAATATTAACTGGATAATTCTTTTACAATTAAAATCCGTCAATTTTCAAATATAGTTATTGAATTATATATTATTCTTATATTTTTGTATATTGAATGGAATGTGTATGTACGAGGAACACTGATTGTGAACTCCGATATTTAAAAAAAACAGTTTACTCTTTTATATATTTGACTGTGTGTATCTCACAGCCATTAAAAATTGATTTCAATCATGTGGTTATTGTTATTTAATTTACCCTGGATGTTGACTTGTCCTTTCAGGTTCAATGCTTATAAGTATATATACAATATACAATATATCTTTAACCTTGAATGTTGACCTGTCCTTTCAGGTTTAATGCTTTAATACGAATACAATATACAATGTATCTTTAACCTTGAATGTTGACCTGTCCTTTCAGGTTTAATGAATCTTTTCTGCAGGTATTTCATTTTTTGGGGTTAATCTCCTGCTTTGGGTTACATGTGAATAAAACAAAATACCACAAAATAAAAAATGAATAGTTATATTACCAACTGAAGTGATCCCTATATAGGATGAAGAGTATTACCTTGTGGAGCGATCCCCATATAGGATGAAGAGTATTACCTTGTGAAGCGATCCCCATATAGGATGAAGAGTATCACCTTGTGGAGCGATCCCCATATAAGATGAAGATTTTTACAAAATGTACCTTGTGGAGCGATCCCCATATAGGATGAAGAGTATTACCTTGTGGAGCGATCCCCATATAGGATGAAGAGTATCACCTTGTGGAACTATTCCCATATAGGACGAAGAGTATTACCTTGTGGAGCGATCCCCATATAGGATGAAGGGGACCAACGACCGAAACTTGTGCAGTTGCTTTCTTCCATTGCTGATATTTTCTGAGGAATTTCTGAATCTTCCACGCAATATAAATAACAAGCACTGCAAACACCGACTTCAGCATAAAACCAGATAGTATTTCCATTGCTGAAGAAAAAACAATGTTATTTTATTTCTAACGAATGTGAAAATCAAAATAACTGTTTTCTGCAATATTATAATAGACAGCTTGCTTTAGTAAATGTATACAGCTTGTCAAATTATTGTAAAGGATGTGTATCGTATGTTACCTATATTGTCTGAAGATACGACCATGAGTTACCTTACTTGGCCATGAGTTACCTAACTTGGCCATGAGTTACCTGACTTGACAATGAGTTACCTAACTTGGCCATAAGTTATCTAACTTGGCCATGAGTTACCGTACGTGGTCATGAGTTACCTCCCTTCTTGGCCATGCATTATCTGACTTGGCCATGAGCTATCTTACGTGGCTACGAGTTACCTGACTTCTTGCCATGGGTTATCTGACTTGGTCATGAGCTACCTGACTTCTTGCCATGAGTTATCTGATTTGATCATGATTTACCTGACGTGGCCATGCGTTACCTGACTTTGTCATGAGTTACCTGAGCTCGTCATGAGTTATCTGATTTGGCCATGAGTTACCTAGCTTGGCAATGAGTTACCTGATTTGGCCATGCGTTACTTAACTTGGTCATGAGTTACCTGACTTAATCATGAGTCCACTGACTTGGTCATGAGTTACCTAACTTGGTAATGAGTTATCTGACTTAGTCATGAGCTACCTGACTTTGCCATGAGTTATCTGACTTGGCCATGAGTTACCTGACTTGGCCATGAGTAACCTGACTTAGTCATGAATTACATGACTTGACCATAGGTTACCTGACTTGACCATGAGTTATCTGAGTTGATCATGAGTTACCTGACTTGACCATGAGTTACTTAACTTGACCATAAGTTATCTAACTTGGCCATGAATTACCTTACGTGACCATGAGTTACCTGCATTCATGACCATGAATTATCTGACTTGGCCATGAGCTACCTTGCGTGGCTAAGAGTTACTTGACTTCTTGGCCATGAGCTATCTGACTTGGTCATAAGTTACCTGACGTGGCCATTTGTACCTGACTTTGTCATGAGTTACCTGAGGTGGTTATGAATTATCTGACTTGGCCATGCGTTACCTATCTTGGCCATGAGTTACCTGATTTGACAATGAGTTACCTGACGTGGCCATGAGTCACGTGACTTCTTGGTCATGAGTCATCTGACGTTAAATTTGGTCCGTCGATCAAAAAAAACCTAGGGAGTCTTTAAATTGGCAAAATTGTGTTATTTGTCAAGAACCAGGTACAAATGAAGATTTAATAAACATGCAGAGCCAGGGCAAACATTCGTTTTTAAGGGCAATGGAGACCCGGAAAGATGATGTTTATTCAAAAGTGTTAAAAGAATTAACTTCTGTGTCTGATATAAAATTGGACTCTACTGTTTTCAAATATCATAAACCATGCTACAGGGCTTATACCAGCAAACAATACCTCAAACCTGTTCTACAAAATGATGTTTTAGATGATAGTTATCGAGGAAGTTCCTCTTTGACTATCTCCATGATAATTAAAAATGTACCGTCTGAACCAAGCGTTTTAGAAGGTCAGACTGGATGACCAAAAGGGCAAGTCAAAAAAATATTACGGTGACTTGAATAAATTGCGAATTCAAATGGTCAACCAGTAAAGACTGTAGTTTGGTACGTCTTCCTCCTTGTGAATCATCGTTTTTGAAGTATGTTCTGAGGTCAATATTGCAAACAAAGATATGGATGACCGTTGATCAGGCTAAGCCAGTCATAGGTTCACCGTTATTCTACGTATGGCAGTAAGAAAAAATAGGACTTGAACCTATCCTATTTGTATGGCACATGTCGTCCGACTTCCTTCAGGATCTGATTACACATGCAAAAGTAAGTCTGTTTGCTCTACTGCCTGCATGTGTTTGTTTTGAGCAGAACCTAGCTTGTACAGATTTGTGCCCATGCCAAGCTAAAGAACAATGCTTCAATATTCATTCAGGACGTACTGAGACTGTTGAGGACGATGACAGTTTGAATATTTGTAGCGGTACAACAGTCAGTTTCTGAAAGCACAATGTACTTCCGTGTTCATTGATGATATTGTGATTGTCTATGATATAAAATCAATTATTCTATCAATTGACCAGTCATATCGATTAATCCATTATAATTATCAAACAATCATATCAGTAAACACTGCAAACCGAACAATATATCATTCAGCCATAATTTGCTTACAGTTATGGACTGCCATAAAACGTCATTTAACGACAAGACTAAGTTTTTTGGCATAGGAAATCAGAATAACAGTATCTTTATGATGTAACTGATCTAACATTATCATAATTTTATGTTCTGTAAATGGAAACCCTATTTCCGGTACCACTAAAACATTGTCATTCGATATGTAATCTATTATATGTAGAGTTCATAGGTTTACATAATACACATAGCTGATGTGCTACACTGACGTTGTATAGACCACTCGGGGGATCGAGCTTTTAAAAAAAACCTTGTTAAAAATGTATTTTGGATATCCGGTTTTTCGGAGAGGGTATTTTTTATATGTTAAGCAAATAAAGCAAATCCACATTTGATGTCGAAAATACGTCATTTTGACGTCATAAATCATATTGAAAATATGCAACAACAACAAAAACAACAGAAAAACCTTAAATTTGTACATCGTAATTTATTGATGCGATTAATGAATTACGAGCATAAATGTATTTAATAGACAAAAGTAATGTGCAAATTATTCGTATTGACAATATTTTTGACTCGCAGAGAATAGTGATCTTTGCCCTCAATTTGCATAAAATCGGGCCATAAAATTTCGTGACGACCTACGTAATTTTAAAGCCCAGTATATCTCCTATCATAATACATGTATATATGCTTAGATGTGTGTTCGGAGGGTATATTAAAATCAAACTTTTGAAGGTCTGACACCCCGACTAATACCCGATGCTGGAGATCTAAATTGGACGTTCTCTGGGCTGCTTCCATATTCTGTGATCTCTCCGCTGTTTCAACTTTGTGCAGTTTACGGTTTTTTTTTGTGTGCTTTAGATTCACAAAAAATGCATGAACTGCAGTCTGACCTAAACACACTTGGTTCAGACTGTACAGTTTTAATTATAGAGCTAGTCAAAGAGGAACTTCCTCGGTAACTATCATCTAAAACTTCATTTTGTAGAAAAGGTTTGAGGTTTTGTTTGCTTGTGTAAGCTCTGTAGCATGGTTTATAATATTTGACAACAGTAGAGTCCAATTTTATATCAGACATAGAAGTTAATTCTTTTAACACTTTTGAATAAACATCATCTTTCCGGGTTTCCATTGCCCTTAAAAACGAATGTTTGCTCTGGCTCTGCATGTTTATTAAATCTTCATTTGTACCTGGTTCTTGACAAATAACACAATTTAGCCAATTTAAAGACTGTCTAGGTTTCTTTTTGGTCGATGGACCAAATTTAACAAGACTACACAACTCTGGCAATTTTTCGGAATAAAATCACACCATCACCAGTACGGTTTTCTTATTATAATATCGATTAATTTAATAACCAAAATATAACAACTTATAGTTGAGAAATACTGAAATAATGACTTGATATCAACTCTTAGCCAACTCAAGAACACCAAAACACAAAAACAAATTTTCTTAAGCAATTTTTAAAGCATGTGCAATTTGCAAGTTCGGGTCACTTAATAGGACGAGAACACTAAATACGGTACGCGAACGGTTAATGTATTTTTCCGGAAAATTACAACTTTTTCGGCTGGACATTCTAAATGATTTTTCATTAACTGTGTCTGTTTGACCGAACACCTTCACATTTAAATGGCTAAAATTGATGAATTGTATTTAAAAGTATTCAGAAAACACTAAAATAAAAATTCATCTCATACAGAATTGTTATATTGGTTAGTTATATGTCACAATTTATATGAAAAACACCTCCTTATTATAGAATGTTATTACATGATTGAAATAGATAAAAATGAATATTTTTGTATTTTAAAGACAATCTTCAAACAGTCATAAAAATGTACTTTTACATAATGATAAAGTCAACATTGCAATTTAACGATCTTGTAAGTAAGACATTATTTTTCGTGAAGATACCCCTACGCTAAACAAATGTATATTTTAAAAAATCGGGCTGTACGAATTGGTGACGACCCGATTAAAATAAAAGTAAAAACATTAAAATAACATACAGAAAGTTTCAGGTGTGTGTTCGGAGGGTACATTAAAATCAAAATTGTGAAGGTCTGACCGTCCTACTATTATACAAAGAACCCAATGTTTTAATCTGCCTTACGAAGGTCCATGTGTATATTTGATGCATGCAACATTGCAATAATGCTGCAAATGCAAGATAAAATGTCCAAAAAATACCACCGATCAGTAGAAGTTTGAGTGCCTGTCTTGTTTGACAGCTTTTTACAAAATATTCGAAAATGTTATGATATTGAAATATACGTTTTTTGAAAGCCTTTCATATATACTTTTGACATGCAAAGGCAGATTTTTGTAAGTTGTACCAATGCAGAGAAAGATTGGGTCAAAGATAGTGATGCAAGAATTGCAGTGTATAGGTGCTTGTTGGCAATCAAATATGTAGTGGATAGTCGCTTGTAAACGCAGTGTATAGTCGCTTGATTTTCTCTTTCAATAAAATTTCATAGTTAAGTGTATCTGAAGCGTCCAAATGTTTAGCAATCAGTACTTTGACGATCGAGAGGATAAAATCATTATCTTTGGGGGGAAACTGTGGTATTTGTCAAGAAAAATATGCCGTTACTTAGGCAATAGCCAAAAAACCTGTTCTAGTGTATGATTCATATTTTATTATATTTTGAATAATAAATTAAACAGTGCGGATAGGTTTGTAATAACTATTACCTACCCTGGTGTCTACAAAATAATACGCTTCTTTCCCCTTTACATACTCGTCCATTCTTTGGTTGTTTTGCATCAACAGACTTGTACTTTTTAATCACTTATAAGGGGCCCGGATTGCTCAATGAGTTAGGTCGTTGGATCTAACAACTCATACAAGCCTATTACCAATACGGCGTGGGTTCGTGCCTGGCTTTGTAAATTACAAAAAGGGTACACTCGACTCGCAATCGCAAGTGATTACCAGTTGCTTGTTCAGGGTCGGTGGTTCTCTCCGGGTATTCCGGCTTCATCCACCACTACAAGTGGTCGCCGTGATATAGCTGAAATATTGCTGAAAGTGGCGTTAAACACAAAAATGTAAATTAACACTCATTCAATTAACTTTTTACTGTCATTGCATTCAGTTTAAGGGTAAAATTGTTAAGTTACAATATATGCTAGAACTTACATGAAAATGCATTTCTCATAATTTTCTCATTACAGATAGTTTCATGACGATCAGTTTTATTGACGGATTAGAAGTAGGAACCTGTAAGCAAGTGACAAACTTTATCATACATTGCCTAAATTCCAATCAACACCTCGAAGCTAATAGGGTAGTGGTCACAGCGACAACGACCATTCAGTAACCATGACTACCCTTAACACTCTTACCCGTGTAACAAAAAAACAAAAACAAAAAATTACGGATCCAAAAGGATTTCAAAACCGAACAAGATGCGTTTGTGAAACACTGATGCCCCCGTCCCAAACTTTGACATAGACAGAGGACAGGGCAAAAACTATATGCCCCTGAATCTTCGATCCCGGGCAATTAAAATGACGGACAACACAAGTGATGATAAAACTGTTTAAAATGACGAACACTCAAAAATGGCGGACGACAAGCGATAACAAAACTCTATAAAACGACCTGTGACAGCGTGGCGTCGTCGATTTCACACGGGAAAAAAAATCCAAATCGTTTTTTTTTAAATATTATCCTGTGAAAGAAAGTCCAAATCATCAAAATCAATGGTCTTAATTTCCTGTGTGTTATGCACAAATTTTTATTGTCACTTTCGATTCTTTCACAAAATTTTGGAAGCGTTAAATCCTCCGAAGGATTCATATTTTTAGTCATCCAAATCAATTTTACTGTTCAAAAACGTTTTCTCATCTGGCGCGGCCCGTGCAGATTGAAGATTTCCCTCCAACTGGGAGGGCGTTTCCGCGGGAGATCTGATTGATGTCGCTAACTTTGATTGACGTCGCAAGATACAAGTCCCTTATTGAACAAAGTTGCTCGTGCACCATCAGATATTTGGATAGGCCAGACTCGTTCTGCGACCTCGTCACATGACCAACCACAATATATGATGATACACTCGCCTTTTTGTTCAATATATGTAACATAGCTAACGTTTAAATATTTGGCAAGCAACTATACACAAATTTCGCAAGCAACTATGTCCTATGCGAACAAGCAACTATACACTTATCATAAAGACACCGACTATAATTAAAGACATATTTTGTGCATTTGTCAAGCATATATTGACTTAATACTTTTACATGGTATAAGAGTGATATTTGTGTATATAATAGTGACATTGTCTAGATAAACTTTACTTCATGGACTATAATAATGTATGTTTAAAATCATCTTTTGATATTAAAATGCGACAGCTTCAGCGATCTGCAGCTGAATCTTTTACACACGGTTAAAGTAGCATCTCAGAACTTGTTGAAATAGTTATAAAGAAACTAAGAACGTAAATATAGCGCTATATACGTCAATAATCTTTCCAAATTAAAATAAATTTGAAAAAACTGTCCATATTTCAAACGCTACATGTCCAGCAAGCAATGGATCGTCGCTATACACCATCACAAATACCGAAGTTGTTTATTTCCTATGCACTTCCGTTCCTACACTGTGAAAATCCTGACAAATCGTGGCAATCTTTGGGTGTTTTTCTCGAAAAGATGTATTCAATATTGACAATATATATTTTTTCTATAATGAAAAAAAAGTTATCTTGGGTTGAAAATTAGACAAAAAAAAAGTTGGTCTGCTATTTATATGTACTATAAATCACTGTGAAATCAAAGGATAGGCTAAAAACCTTGACTTTTTGGGATAATCATTTAAAATTCTATATTTTGACATATTACTATGTCAACACTGCAATACACACCTCCATTCTTTATCATACATACAACCATTTTAAGTTCTACATTTTGACTTCTATGCTAGTTCAATATACTTATACTTGTATATAGGGGACCGTCCTGGTCGTGATCGTATGTGTAGCTGGATTTACAACTACTTCTGCAATCAGTGCCTATCACCACTGAAGTTATGGGTCCGAATCCCACTCAGGTGAGGTGTACTCGATACAACATTATGTTATAAAGTTTGTGACAGAGTGGTGTTTTTTTGGTGGACTCCGGTTACCTCCACCAATAAAACTGACCACAGCGATATAAGTGAAATATTGTTAAAAGTGGCGTTAAACACCATAAACCAAACCAAACCAATATACATGTATTTATAAATAATATTTCCCCTTTTTCTTATACAAATAAAACCGCATCGGTGGCGTAATGGTTAGCGTGCTCGCCTCAAGTGCGGTAGATCGTGGTTTCGAGCCCCGGTCGGACAAACCAAATATTATAAAATTGGTGTTTGCTGCTTCTCCGCTAAGCATGCAGAATTAAGGAGAAAGAACAAAGTCTGGTTGGCTCGGAATCAGGATAATGTGTCCGAATGGAGCGACATGTCTACCCGCGGACTGTTGTTTCGGTGAGCTAGCACTATAAAAATCAAACTCAGCGCGTTGGTCTAGTACAAAGCGAACTTCATCATCATCTCATTGAAAATTAACTTGTTCTCGCCGTGATATAGCTGAAAACTTGCTGAATTGGCCTTAAACAACACTCACTGAAAAAGGTCACTCTCTCATTCACACATATAACTATATGAAAGGTCATCATAATATTATACTCGTAACTTTTTGGAACAAAACAAACGGTCCGTAGTGGATATAACGGGTTTCTATTTCCGCACGAGTACGAATGTGGAAAAAGAAATTCGTTATATCCAATAGCATATACGGGCAAATTCTTGTTTCAATAGTAATGTAACTTGTACAATAATGTTATAATTTATAAAATAAAAACAAGTCGACAGAACAGCTTTGTTTGTGAACGAGTTTTATCGAATTTTCCTATTACAACATTGGTCAAATTATTAAACTCGTTCATAAAAACAACTGCAAAAACATCGACCTGTAACATCGGTGGTCAAATTTACAATAGAATCGCTGGGGTATTATCGTACAAATCTGATATAAACTTTAAATTCAAGGTCAGCCACCAATAGGTGATAAAATTTTACAGGTCAAAACAAAGGTAAAAAAATTATTTCATTTCCATTTCATATACATATACATTGTATTAAGACTGTGTATCTACATTACATACCCCTCTGTGTATCAGTTCATCATTCTATCACACAGGGAAACATTGTTTGCACAGTTAGATAAACATACACAGTATGTGTAGTATTAGTTCATTATAAATAGTATGGTATGAGTTGAGTCAACTATAGGTCAATGTATTACGATGTACACAACACTGTAGCCTGACCCGATCCCGATTCAAAATAAAAAAGAAATTGGGAATTCGCATAAATATAGATAAAAGCGTAGATATTATATATACGGGGGTCCTTTATCTCATATAAAAGGTCTTAAACAGGGACCCTTTATCTCAAATAAGGGGCCACAAATATAGGCCACCTTTTTAAAATTGGGTTTTCAGACTCCCTGACCTCCTATTTTAAAGTTTATTTCAGTCTTTTTCTTCAGTTAAATGAATTATTCAGCAATGTAAAATATAAAATATTATACTAATTTAAAATATATATATATATAAAAAATATATTTGAAAATATTTTAGCAGGGCCCCAAGCTTGAAGGGCCCAATGCTGCAGCCTATACTACATAATGATGGCCGAGGTAAATATATTATTCTTGGGTTAATAAATCCTGGTATCCATCAAATTGAAAGTCATTAATTGTTTTATTATATGACACATTTCAGGCTCGGATCCAGCCATTTTGAAAAGGGGGAGGGGGGTTCCAATTTTCCTGGCGCTACAGACTGACATTTTCAGTCCAAATTTTGCATATTAGGTACCGCAGAGTAACATTTTCAGAGTTGGAAACGGGATTACACACCATCATCGTGTCTCAAATGGTTTAAGAAACACAAGAAACGAGCACCTTTGTTAATACTTGGTTTACCAATTAGACTTGGAAATATAAAACAGAATAAAAAAATTACCAGAAACGCAAGTTCCTGTATGACAGCAGCTTTGATATTACTTCTTGCTTCATGGGTCTTAAACAAATAAATGCAAAAATAACATTCATAATTTTGACCTGTATACTGCTGTTTCTGTTAACCTCATCAGTATTGGAAAAACCCAAACATTTGGAAGACCATGTCGAAATGCGAAAAATATTGAAAACAAAATTGCACCAACAAGTCCAAATCCAATTAGAACAAATGATTGTCCATCATATTTGTGATGTCATACTATTTACGTAACTTTTTAGTAGAATTTGCTGATCAGAACTATTAACCATATAACTCAATGATGAAATGCTTACCCTTCTGGAGCACCTGATTTCACTTCCACATCCGGATATTTGTGTTGTTCTGACATTTGGATTGCCAGACTGAAACTTTGTCCTCGATATCTGATTTCGATATACGATCCAGTAACCTTCTATACTATTAATTGAGCTAGGAACTCAATCTCTTGGTTGAGACCAACAGGCTACATGTTCCTACAATCGATGAAACATGACTGTTTGCCGCCATACTCAGCAAAGTTATACAACAGTATCTAAAGCCTTGCTCCTTGTCTGGACTTTTTTCAAGTGCTAATAAAGAGCGCTTTTAGTCATTATGAGGAAATTTCTATTTTAGTAAAGGTGGGCATCTTGAAAGTGGACCACATAGAGGAACATTCTAGACAAAAGTTGGTTCACATTGGCCCTGTGGCTTTTGATGAGAAAATTTATAAAAGTTTTGACAATTTATGCCTAATTTAATCCGACTAAATCAACAAAAGTCCAAGTTGACACAATTACCGTAATATATATTTGAACAGCTCATGATTTTATTAACATGCATCTAAAGTTCTTATCTGAGCCACATCTTGCTAAAATAAAGCAGCCATTTGACGAAATTTCTATTTTTAATAACAGCTGGTGTCTTTGACTGAGGGCGGGACTGCCGTACATACATTTACTATTGACAGTAGATCTGTCAAGGACTTTCCCTACGAAGTTTGGTTCACTTTGGTGTTGTAGTTTCAGCGTAGATTATGAAAATGGAAAAAGCTTTCCAACTACCCAAAGACCATGGGGGCGGATCCAGGATGTCAACTTATTATGGGGGCGTACTTAAAAATTTTTGGGGTATTTCGTGTGAAAAATCACGATTTTACGCAAAAAAATCATATTTTTTCCAATTTTAGAGGGGTGGGTGCGGCGCCAGGTTTGCCCCCCTCTGGATCCGCCCCTGCTGCAAAGATTGGTTTAAATTGGCCGAGTGGTTTCAGAGGTGAAGATACAAATGTCAAAAGTTAACGGACGGACGGACGACGGACGCTTAGTGGTAGCAAAAGCTCACATGACCCTTCGGGTCAGGTCAGCTAACAAAACGTAAGTTTGGACAGTCTGGTTGCAAAAACATAAACACTACTATGTATATAGCTGTGGAAATGTGCGTAATGTTTTTTCCCATACCAGTGCAATACAACAAACATTGCATAATTTGTTCACTTATAAATATTATTTTCAAAATTTTTCTCAAATTTCAAAATGGAAAATTACGGGATAATTGTTTGAAGTGTTCGCGGCGTAAATCAGTCACAGTGAATGAACTGGCAATCTGTGAAAATGGGCATTTCCGATATAGTACTGCAAAGCCACCTGTTTACGTCGAGATTACTCTTCAAATATAATATGTCTGTATCAAATCTCGAAACACTAAAAATACGCATTAATTAATTAATGAAGAATTTTTGGGTTAGATTTTTGGGTAAACATTATTTCCAATGTCTACTATATTAGACATGCGATGGGCGCCATAAAACTAATTTTGAACGGGTCCTTACATTCATCATTCCTACATATCTACAGTTCATTTGAATCAGCGTACTAGTATTCACAGAAAAAGATTTTTGTACTTTTATATACTAGTACCGCTTTTCTCCATGACTGCCATTAAGTCATGGTGAAACTTTGTTCAGGACCTTCCATTCATCATTTCTGCAAAGTCACAGTTCATTTGGGAAAATAGTTTCAGAAAAGAGGATTTATTTTTTTAATTTCCACCAATCAGAAATTAGTATTATCCCTGGCGGTCATGTTGAATGTCAGACCACACTTTATAGAGGACCTCTCATAGATCGTTGTCGTCAAAGTGTTGATTCAATAGGCCCAGTAGTTTAAGAGAAGAAGATTGAAAAGTGAAAGCTAATGACGACGGACAGACGGACGCATAGGTGTGACAAATTCGCATATGACCATAGGCCAGGTGAGCTGAAAACGACACATAATGCACAGCTGCATACGTTGTTGTTAATTGTGGTCAGTTCCTATCCCATCGCAACGAAACTGTAAGAGTATTTGCACTGTCAAGCCGTATACCCTATATAATATACATTTTTAAACAATAAGTTAAAAATCAAATGTTTTTACAATATTATAACGGTGATAACCTTGGTAAGAATCACTGAAAAGTCAACAAAGTTATCAAACTGTAAGATACCACACCGACTTTTCGTTCACAAGTTATCATCTCAAAACCAATTCTGGACACAAGGACAGACCGACGACACCCATTTCTAGAGTTCCCTTCGACGAAGTGTCAACGGTCGGGGTACGACAAATTTCATTGCAATCAATAGTAAAGGAGAATTCGAGCTAACAAAAAATAGTAGAAAACGGACGAACGGACAAAGTGAACTATAGTGCAACCTTGTTGCAGGGCTCTAGTATTTATAAACTATTGCCAATGACTTTTAGATATTTGGACTCGTCAGGCTCAGGGGTGCTTGCACTCAGTGTCATACAAGAAACAAACAAGAACAAAAGAATGTATTCCAACTAAAATAATAACAGAGTTACCTGATAAAAGAAATAAGGGTTTTACCTTCTTTAGGCAAAATATTAAAAAAGTCGTCTAATTTTTTCGAATTCTAGAATTTATAACAACAAATATTATTTTACTATTTTTTTTTAAATTTTATAAATCGACGAAATTTACCGCGCAGCCGCTGCTTCCGTTTCTTTTTTTTTCAATTTATCTTTTTAATTGTTTATTTGGGGGAGAGGGCGGAGAGGGGTCGTATATCAATTTTTTCATGTCAGTATCAATGATCAAAGAAATAAAGTGCGCGACATCGTATATATTACTACTTTACTACTATCATTATTGTTCGGAAGTGTTTTCCCTTTCTTCTTCTTCTTCTTCTTCTTCTTCTAAAAAAAAAAAAAAAAAAAAAAATTGCCAAAAAAAAGGGGGGGTTCCAACCCCCTCCCCCTTTGGATCCGCCAATGCATTTTATACGTTGATTTTATCCTTAAAATAAGCTTTTAATATGAAAGTCCTTCAAACGCTTTGAGTCCAAACCAGTGGGAAAAATATTATATACCAACACCCATTGTTATTTATGACGTCATCGACCATTTATAACGATATTTTACCAATTTTTACATATTAGAATCGAAATAATTCATGGAAGACATATGCATATATTGTTTTTACCACAGTTAGGCCCTTTATGTCAGCTGTTTACCCCTCGCTAACGCTCGGGGTAAAACTTCCTGGCATAAAGGGGCTACCCGTGGTAAAAACAATATATACATATGGCTTCCATGAATTATTTCTTACTTTTATCACGACGTTTTCTTTGGTTTCGTATGGTGCAAGACATTGGAATGTTATTTCTCTCATTATGACGTCGTTTTAACCCCACTGAACCAGTGATGGATAAATCTGTAATCCTCTAGAGGATTAAAATGTCTCGTGCCTTTCCCTGCATCTGACTCGTTTGATTCGTTTGACGGCTTTTGAAATAAAGTTTGTGTTAAATAATGGGAGAAACAAATTCTCCTTCAGTTTCCCATGTGGGTTACGATATTTCTCCACTCTCGAGAGTTAAATTAAAAATTTTAACCACTCGCCTGACAGCTTGTGGTTAAAAATTTTAATTTAACTCTCTTGAGTGTAAAAATATCGTAAACACCGCACGTTACGTCGCGAGAGGTGAATAAATGTTATATTCACCGCGCGTTATGTCGCGTGGGGTGAAAAAAACTGAATATTACATGTCAAAATCTGTATTACATGCCGTATCAACCCGAGAACCCTATATCACCCCAAGGGCCACCCCTTCATATATTTCAACCATGCCTTTCATAATAATTGTACATGTATTTTATGAAAATTTTGAATTTTATCGTTTATACCCTATATCGCATACCCTATATCGTATATCCTATATCGTAGACCCGACAAATTTCAAAATTTTTCAAAAACTTTTCAAAATTTGATTTTTTTTTTCTAAATTTCAAAAATTTTAAATTCTCAAAAAAATTCAAAATTTTCATAACTAAATTTTTTCTTTGAAAAATTCAAAAAAATTCAAACAAAATTATAAATTTTCATAAAATGCATGTATTATCAAAGGCATGGTTGAAATATATGATCAAATGAACATTACATGTCAAAATCTGTATCACTTGCAGTATCAACCCTCGACCTATATCACTCCTCGGGCCGGTGGCCCTTGGGGTGATATAGGGTTCTCGGGTTGATAATGCATGTGATACAGATTTTGACATGTAAAATTCAGTATTTATCATTTTTGTGATAATATAAATATATTTCAACTTGGCGTGATTGGTTGCCTTGTTTTATCATTTTAAATATGTTTTTAGATGTATGACACTCGACTGCACTTCATTTTATTTCACGTGTATGAGGGGTGATACAGAAAAGAAACTTTTCCATTGAATCTAAGTATTTTTTGTATAGTGTAGTATATAGACGATGTATGGAACGAACCTTGGGGTAATTGGTTGATCTACCTACGAATTCTCAAGGCATTTCAAAATGAATTAATTAATATTTGCTCTGTTGCAGCATAAAACATCTCCACGCGAGAAAATACGAGATTCGTATCCTTTCTACTATACAAATCTTTGCTTAAACATCTAAAACAACAGTAATTCGATCCAATATTCATTTGTTCAAAGCAAATACAACATCAACTAACAAAATGATAACATACATTTATACTATGATTTTCCTTAATTTATACGACTACTACAAATAGCTGACAACATGCGACTTTAGTCTGTATTCCGTCATGGTCTGTTACATTCTTGATTGGCGTCACATGTGATATTTTATGCACAAAATACCAAATAATAGAAAATCGTAATATTATTTTACAATGTATAATGTTAATTTAATGCATCTTTCGAGACTCTTTCCAAAGATCATATTTTTATAAAGGTACTCTTAAATGGTATTAGAGCAACTTTTAAAAGACCGGTCTTTGCGATGTTTAGACGCACCCAATGCATTCGTATATACACTAAATAATATTAAAATAAGTTTCTTTTTTTATCGTACGAAATACGTATTTATTAAATTTCTAAAGTATTATATATTACCAAGGATTTAAATAGTATCATAGTGTAGATTTTATCAAAATTATTTAAAATGTTTTCAATATAAATTCGATTATTTCGGGAACATTTTGTTAATTTAAGGGTGTAGGCCTAGGGTATGGGAGATAACTATTTTCAGTATCTTCTCAAATATATGGAGATATGTGCGTATGAAAATCCACCCTCAATTCCAAGCTTCTTGGCAACACAGATTGTATACATTGGATATGGACAGTTTTAATTAAAAAATTACCCCTTTCCCTTTTAACTTTTCATAGTTGTGGTCCTTGTCTTTTTATATCTTATTGCTGCCAATAACAGAGTATTATTATCATATTCTTTTATCCACAAAATATCATTGAAATATCTCTTTCAAGAAAAAATTCCCAGCGAAATACATGTTGTGAAAAATGACAGTAGTGTAACACATTTTGTGTGACAAACTGTTTTCCATTTAATTTCAATTGTTTGTCAAATAAAAAATATTAAATATATAAACCAGGGGCCGTCTAAACAAAGGTGTCTTAGGACATGTCTGAGTCCAAAGTAGGGTTAATGAAAGTGCCCTAAATTGCGATATGTCCTAAAATATATCCTGAAGTTAGGACACCAAAATATGTATCCTAAGAGTGTTTTAGTTCGGACTCTGAAAAATTCGGGCTTCTTTTTCTGCTCATTTTGGTACAGAAGTACAGAATGTATTACACGGAACGGTTACGTACAAAATAATGGAAAGACACAGTTTTACTATCAAATTATTAAAAATTCTAACATGACGTCCTTCATTGGCTATATAAATAATACAGTGATAAAACTCACGATATATTTTAATTCGCTCATGCGTATTGACGAACAAATTACAAACATAATTCCCTAGTGAATTTATGCATTCATACAGCACTGTGGTGCATAACAAACATAAAAATGCCCGTATTGTTTTACCTATTTTTTTCCGGAATAAATACTTAAGACAACCATCAATGGACTTTGACTTTTGAAATTTAACATCTTCCGAAAGTCGTTTACAAGGAATGCTGCTGACATTGAAACACATGGTTACTGATTTATTTTAAGATTTTGTGAGCATTTTACTTGTTTAAGTTGCTAAATTCAAAATGCCATTAAATTGGAAAATATCAGTAACTTCATAGCATCACAGTCTATTTATACATAAAAGAAAGACAACTGTAAACTGTAAAACATGAAGGTTAGTGAATTTTGTTATGAAATGCATTTTCATTACAACTCTAGCTAACGCGCAGTGCTCGTTTTACCTTTTAAACCTGCCATAGTCGTGTTAAAGATTTTATATAGACTGTAAATAATAAAGTGACGGGTATTATAGTGTACATATTCATGGTGATAGTGACTCATTTTAGTGCTTTAACTGTACATAAATCGTAACAGTTTTACTGAATTTAATTTGACCAATACCGTATGTGATAAGATCCGTACTGTGATTTTATCTTATTTTATTCTATTCATTAACGAATATTCCGTGTGGACTGCACAATTAACAAATCTGTAAATATTGATGGAGGGCGTTAGACATACCATGGTATGGTTGTCATTTAAAGGACGCAAAGAAACAGAGGTAAAGTAAGGATTACCGACTTCCACTTCAAAAAATGAGTTAGATTTTTCCTACTAGAATCGAAATAATTCATGGAAGCCAGAGTTTGTATCACGTTTTAACATGGGTAACATTATTTTCGTTGCATTCTATCCCTCGCTAACGCTCGGGACAAAATTTGTACGAAAATAATGTTACCCATGTTAAAACTGTATACAAACTCTGGCTTCCATGAATTATTTCTTAAACATCTGCACGTTTTTATCCATTTACCCTTTTGAATAACTGATGATGTGACACTTTGACATCTGGAAAACAGCTTACTTGGCTAAAAGTTTAATGTGAGGTACACGTATTGATTAAAATTTACCATAACTTTCATTGATATTATTTTATTAAATTATTATCAGATTTTTTATAGGTTTATATACATTTCTTATCTAAAAATCACAATTAAATCAATGATATATATAAATAAAATAAAATTTAATGGTATTATTATTTTTTTTTTTATATGAACTTTTGCGTAACACATTAATGTTTGTAGCATTTATATTTATATTATTCATTCCTTACACAAATCAGCTCGTATTCATATTTACGATTATGCCTAGGACATCCTAAACTAAGATAGTGCTAAGACAGCTTTGATATACAATCTCAGACATGTCCTGGGATAGTCCTAGGATTGTCTATTTCATGAGTACTCAAAGTCCATAATTGCTGAATTAAAAGTATTTGTTACCTGTTATCTTACCTGTTATGTGCAGGTAATATACTTTTGACAATTGATGGCAACCAATATTCTTAAAGTATGGAACCTCGGGTACATCCGACAGAACAAATTTTGATTTTGATTGATTTTCGGTGTTTTAACGCCACTTTCAACACTATTTCAGCTACATCATGGGAACCAGTTTTAGTGACGGAGGAAGCCGAAGAGAACCACCGACCATGCCGCGGGTCAAAATTAAAAAAAATGTGTATTTCCCGCACCCGACCGACCGTTAGAAAACGTTGCGACTCGAAATATTTTTTGGGTGATCTGCGACGACATTTTTTTTGGTTACCGGAAGTTCCGATATTGTTCCAGAATCTACGTTCAAAACTGGTTTACACTTTTAAATGAACAAAATCCGTTGCTCGACTTTGAAGGAACCAGATTTGTGAATGAACGCAGCATCTGAATATGCTAAAGCTTCGCTGTAGTAAAAGTGATGACTAATGGCGAGTTGGAAAAGGACCAGTGCACTGTGAAAAGTGAAGTAGTACCTTAATCTAAAAACTGGTTAAATGTTGAACTAAATGGCTATAGGTTGAACCAGGTTTTTAACCAAGTAAAGGTAGAACTGAAATTTGGTTAAAGATCTATCTTTGGTGGGTGGAAGTTACATGTGTGTATGTAATTTGATATATCACACGTGTTGTAATTTTGGCGCCGATTAAAACAAAGAAAGAAGGAAACGATCAACAGAAGTAGAATGGTGAACACATAATAGAGAATAGATACAGCATTAGAATGACAGAGGTAAGCATAATTTAGAACTTAAATAGCTTTAAAAAGTTAGCATTGCATTATTATAACTAACGCATTTTAAAATCTGTAAATGAAAGCGTTTTTGCTTTCATTTCAAACAAACACATGCACATAAGCAGGATAAAAGGGGGTGACTTTCAGTTTATTTACGTATGTCAACACTTAACTTCTGGATCAGATTTTTTTCAAAAGGGTTCTTACTATGAAGTATTCTATTAGACAGTTTAGTTTAACTGTTTAATTACAACCAAGTTAATTTACAACAAACATTTTAAGCATTGGAGGCCTCCAAATGGGTTAAATTCTCCTTCGTAAATATCGAACGGGAAACGTATACAATAAAACATATATTTTTATGAAAACTTCATTAATAATTTTCCACATCGGCACAATAGATTACTTCTTGTATGTATGTCAAAATGTATATGATTGTACCCTTTCCTTATGATGGCCCCAACACTGTGCAGACACCGCTCTTAAAATCAGTCCATGGTTGAACCGCTCTTAAAATTAGTTCAATGTTGAACCGTTTTTCATACACAGC
>MJUT01028037.1:0-27859 GCA_002080005.1 Gigantidas platifrons | reverse complement strand
GGGGGCTATTGTCCTAGACCCGACTATATACATTCTGCTTTTCTTATAACAGTAGTTATAATACCCCAAAAGTAAAATATCAGGTAATTATAACATTTCGTGGCACGTGAATGTATTTAGGGTCAACACCTACAAAATACAAAAGATTTTTTCAATACAATGTAAATAAATATTAAATAATGTTTTTATATTTTTCAGGGTCTGGAATTTTTGCTGATTTTCAATAACCATAAGAAAAAAGTCAAACTAGACAACAAAAACAATCTGTGCAATTTGGTAAATATAACATTTAATCTAAAAACAGAGGATTATTTCTTGCAAGTCTTTGATACAGATTTTGAAGAATTTGTAGACTTAGATACTGGCGATGATGTAACCAATAAATGTAGGATTAATATTGTTTTAAAGAAGAAAGAGGTATTGCAGGAACTTACCCTTCCAAAAACAAATAGAAAGGAAGATGATACAGAGTCTTTAACAGCATCAAGTAGCATACATGTTACCCCGCCTCCTTCATGTAGCAGACCTTTAACTTCGTCTTCCTCAAGTAGCAGACCTGTTACTCCATCTTCCTCATCTAGCAGACCTGTAACTCTGTCTGCATCAAGCAGACCTGTAACTCCGTCTACTACAGGACAATACGAATCGACTGAAACCTTGGCAAATGGAAAAAAATCTTACGTTGAAACCCCTAAACGAGTCCAGACATTTCCTCAGGTTGTAAATATTCCAGAAGATAAATTCTCAACATTGACAAGTAGTGTTCTAAGATCGAAAAGTCAAATGCCTTGGAAGGTGAAGCAGGAGATTTTAGATACTTTGTCAAATTATATATATCAGTTCACTGCATATCCACCAATGAAGCAAAGAGAAAGTGTGGCAAAGGCTTTGGTGGATCTGTATCCCCATCTATGGGAAACTGTATATGGGTTCTGGATATGATGGATGGGCAGAAAAAATTAACAACCAACAACATACCTTGTAACAATGCAATGAAGCAATAATTTTAACCATGATATAGTTAAACAGGGAAAATGTATATGCAATATCTTTTTACATGTGTTATTGAGACAGTTATAATTGTTCTAAATGTATTTTTCTAAACATCGGTTCTTTGTTCAATAGACATTGAGGCATCACTGCGATTATTTCTTATATGTATAAACTACATTTTCCATTCACAATATTAGTTATAATTGGTATAAATTTGAAGCCAGCAGTAATAGCAAGCTGAAAGATTGAGATAAACATTATATTACTAGTATTATGTAAATATTTTCAATATTTTATATTATGACACTTTCATCAGCTGATAAATTTATAAGTTTGATATCTGAGAAAGTGTGATATTTCTTGAAGTAAAAGTCATCACATATAATGACATTTTTTCTTACTTTTGAGCATGTGAAAGTCTTGTAGCATTTGTTATAAAAACAAAAGTCAATAAATATTGTTATTTCTAATTATATTCCTTGAAGTACATATTGCTTAATAAATGTAAAATGTAAATCTTAGTTTGGTTTATCAACATTTGCCATTCAAATTGGGTTAGATGTTATCTCGTGGCCTGGTAGTCTTTCAAAGTTACAGGTTTGCAGAAAATGGGTGATGAGAGCTTGAAAAGTATACCTTGCATTTGTCATGTCTGGTACAGAGACCAGTTTCACAAGGATAATCTTAAGGCTGTCATACTATCTATTGTTAGCATGGTACTTACACAAGTTAGGTCGTTTTTCAGCAAAACACAATATTTCAGATTTCAGGATTTGTATATCTTGGACCGGAAGAAACATTAGGAATAAGGAACTTATTTTTAGATCTTTACAACATTCAAGGTTATAAGCAACTCCATTATTTGGTTCAAGGTACACCTAAACAATAGTTCAAAAAGTAATAGTTCTGTCCAAAGTGGACAAATAATTGGTTTAAGGTAACACCCAATCACAGTTCTAGCTATAGCTAGATGACACAATGTAGCACCATTATTTGGTTCAAAGTGGTACCACTAATTGGTTCCATCCACATAAAGAATAGATTAAAACTTACACCATATATAAGTTCTACATTGAACTAATAATTGGTTGCAGCTAGGTTACAACCAGTTTTTGGTTCAAGGTTGAACTTGATTTTTTACAGTGTGCGGAAGCAATTTTTTCCTTATCAATTTCAAGGGACAATGAGGATGTGTGCTCAAAATCAATCAGAAAAATATTCCTCGATCGGACATGGGAAGATGTTTGCGGAGAATACCTCGACTTGAAGGAACTGCCGACATGCAGTTGCGTTACCTGTGCGAAAGCATCAGTGTCCAGTTCCAGTTCGCCCGAGTTTTTTCACCCTGAAATCGACGATAGGGTTGAAACTTTATATAATTTTGATAAAAACTGAACAATTTTAAAATGTTTTGTTCAGTTATTGTTTTTGTGTTGGGTTTGGATATTAAATTTTCATAGTTTTATTGACTTCAATTTCAGAATTTTGTTTGTTAGTGAAGTGTTAGGAGGGTCGGGTGCGGGAAACGAACATATTTTTAAGGGTGGTCTGCGCAAGCAACTGGTAAACTTTATCACTTGCTGCTGCGAGTCGAGTGCACCCATTTTGTAGTTTACAAAGCCGGGCGCGAACTCACGCCGTATTGGTGATAGGCTTGTATGAGTGGTTAGATCCAACTCATTGAGAAACCCGGGCACCGAAAAAAATTTGAAAATCGGACAAAAATTAAGGAAACTATGATACATTGAACTTTCTCTTTTATTTTAAATCGTGCCATTTCAATCTCATATTAGATAATGATAAATAATTGAATTATTCATATCTCCTCCAATTACTTAATTTTCCTAAAAAATGCTCCTACTTCGAACCTTTAAAAATTCATATCTCAGTGATGACTGGTCGTAGAAAAACAAACTATGGCTAAAATTGTTAGTTTATGTTTGTATTGCTATAACCGAAAGGGTTTCATATGCTAAAATTGCTCAGGAAAGAGAACTCTAAAACCTGATACAACAAATATGGCAGCACAATTTGGATACAAAAAAACCATTGAACACCATATTTTACGTGACGGTGTGAAGTTGTGATCTTCGTTACTATAACCACATTCTTGAATGGTTTGAGTGTGTAACGTCCCAGAACTGTGTGCGCTATGTACATGGACAATTTAGAAGTATAATCAACTAAAAAACTAAAGAAAAATAGCTGAATATATATATATATATATATATATATATATATATATATATATATGTACAGTGGATTGCAATGTGTTTTAAAGGTAGGTTGGGAATCATGCAAATGTTAATGTGAAGATACCAATTTTGAAGGATTCAAGGTTAGGTGAATGAGGTAAACTGTTCCAGACTGATATTGTATTAGGGAAGAAAGAAAGCTTATACAAATCTTTATCTGAATTTATGTGCCCCACCAGTACGTCTGTCAGATTGGTATAGCATGGTTGTTGGTGCACATTAAAACGACGTTCGGTTCGCCTTTGTCTACAGATGTTGGTTGGAGGGCGCACGTGTCATTTGCATATACATATAGTGGTGTTCAACACGGGTCATACTTAAATACGCCTGCAGTAGTAACCAGGTGAATATATACGCCTGCGTGAAAAGGTGTACGTCTGCAACAATATAGTTCACTTTTATTTAGTTTTTTATATAAACGAGTAAAAAGAATATATCGAATGTTGTTTTCAGCTTGTATATCTATATTTTAGCCGTATGGTGTATACTATTGAGGTTGACATCCTGAAGCCCGTCAGTAGCCGCGTCAGAATATATGCCTGTGTGAAAAGGTGTACGTCTGCAACAATATAGTTCACTTTTATTTAGTTTTTTATATAAACGAGTAAAAAGAATATATCGGATGTTGTTTTCAGCTTTTATACCTATATTTTAGACCCATGATGTATGGTTGTCATTTTATTGAAACCCGTTCAATTAATTGTCAAATCGGCCCAGGTCAAATCATCCCCAGTCATATGTAATCTACCAATAAAAATATGACCTAGAAGAGAAACTACTGCACGGTCCATTTTTAAAGATGAAATATATTAAAATTGAAATTATGGTTCTTTGATTTTTCCAGTCAGTAGGTCATTTATATACCGATTTATTGGTGCTTATCATTAAATTTAATTTGGAAGTCGGCTTGTGAAAATAAGCTTAATTATTTTGTTTAATTAACACCTGTGGAGTAGACAAGCTGACCCATGACTCGTGCCTTTGATATAAAGCAATTAGCAACCGTTAATCCGATAAATGACACGCGCTACGATATGAGAACTTGAACAGGTGCTCATCATCAAACAGTGCCGACTTACTTATATTAAGCAGATTATACACATAAGGTATAAATATGTGAATATCACAATTTCGAATCACTTCATTCAGGTTGTAAGTCCTGGATCGTTCACTTGTGAATTTTGAGCACTTCATTGCATGAATTAAGAAAAAAAAATTAATCTACTTGTTTAGGTCTTTCAGACCAATTTATGTTGTTTGATATTGTATTGTGTATTATATTGTATGAATATACAACTTTTTAGGTTTATTTATTATCTAAACTATTTGCTTAATTTTTGTTGTTTACTATTTGTATACACAGAGTGAGTACTAGTCAATATGGACGTAGATCGTGAGTTTGATACAGACGAGTTTTTTCAAGCATTGAGTAGTGGTAACACTACTTCCACTGATGATACTGACCATGATCCCTGGAATGAAGTGAGAAGGAAAAGAAGTAAAAAAAGAAAGGCAAGTGGCTCGCCATCTTGGATCAATCAGGACGATACTATCGTCCTCCCACCACCTTTTCCTTCTCCTTCGCATACCCAAACTAATGGTAATACATATGTACTAATAATTACAAGTGTAAATCCTGAAATTAAGTTGGGATTACAAAACCCACTTAAAATGCAAAGGGCACTCTCTGAAAGTGTTGGCACTGCCAAACATATCAGGAGTACTAAAAATGGAAACCTGGTCGTAGAATGTCACGACAAACAGCAGTGGCGTTCCCTACTCAAAAAGGTCCAGATTGGCGAATGGTAGATTCGGGTAAACATACCAAAATCTGCCACTTCGTCAATAGGGTTAACATATAATGTGCCGCTAGATCAAGATATACCAGATGCAGACTTCTGCACGGTTCTAAAAGAACACAAAGTTGTTAAGGCCATAAGACTTACATATTATGACCAAATAGAGAAGACTAGAAAGCCATCAAAATCTGTAAAGTTGTTCTTCACAGTCCCTAGTGTACCAAAAACAGTCGATATAGGTTTTAAAAGCTATAAAACAAAATTATTCGTACCTAAACCAATACAATGTTTTAAGTGTCAGGGGTACGGACATATGAGTAATGAGTGTAGAAATACACAAAGATGTATCAAATGTGGTGAAAATCACCAAAATGAAAATTGTAAAACCGAAACACACCTGTGTATAAACTGTAAAAGAAAACATTTGGCAAACGATAAAGCTTGCCCAGTTAGGAAAACTATGAAAAAAAACCTCATGATTGCCAAAGAGGAAAAATTACACTCAAGCAAGCTGAGTATAAACCAAAAGCAGTAAAAAAGAGTGATATAAAAACCAAAACGCATAGTACTAAAACTAAAGAAACTCAAAGTACCGGTAGACCAAATATTGAATACTGTACCGTAGAACAACTAATAGTGGCGATTGGTGTGTCGATCAGTAAATTGTTAAAAACAGAGTCATCAATAAATGACCTAAAAATTGAATCTGTTATGGGCTTCATAGCTATAACTTTTAAACAAATGTATGGTTACCAGTTTGACATGCAAAAAGGCATAGACATAACCAACAGAGTGACAACTGATATGATATGAACAATCAATTAGTTGATATAGATAAAACAATATCAGTAAATCAAAATGGCTGTTTTAAACCAAATATTTATAATATTTATAATGGCTTATTTTAATATAGTATATTGGAATTACCATAGTATAAATAGAAATAGTCCAGACTATTTATGGAGTATATCAAATCTAAAATATCCTCCAAACATCATATGTCTACAAGAGACTTGGTGTAAAACGGAACAGGAACATCCAAACATTGAAGGTTATGTACTGGCTGATTTCTCCGTCAGGTCTAAGTCTACTGGTGGGGGAACAGCAATATATACCAGAGACAATATCCCATTCCTAAAAAATAATATCCAATGTAAACAGTTTGAAACGTCAAGTATACAGTTTAATCTTGACAATAGCATTATTACATTAGTAAATTTATATGATGCTCAACATAATGCAAAATTAGAGCATTACAATGAATTGTATGAACAAATAAAGGGTACATTTATATTATGTGGTGACTTTAATGCCCACCATACTTTGTGGGGAGGTACATATATTGACACCAAGGGAAGAGAGCTGTTCTTTTTCTTTGAAGATAAAGAAATAGTATCATTAAATGATGGCACTGGTACCAGATGTAATCCTATTACCCTAGAATTTACTCCTATAGATTTAGCCTTTTGTAACTCAAGTCTCGCAAATAAAATAAAATAGTCAGTAGATTTAACTACTACTTATGGTAGTGACCATCATGTAGTCTCAATTGAATTTATAAATTAAAGAACAGATACTTGCATGCCAGAAGACAACTCAAATATAATTTATATCTATAAAAAAGCTGACTGTAAAGGTTTCTCTACAAAATGTGATATAACGCTAAGTCCTGACATGGTTTCTCAAGATATTGAGGAAACGTGCCATCGACTTACAGACAATATACTAAAAATAGCTGGAGAGTTCATCCCGACCAGAAATGGAAAAAAAAAAAAACCCATTGTCCCCTGGTGGACAAAAGAATGTACAAAGTGTACAAAGGAAAGAAATAGAGCAACAAATACGGCTCATCATACAGGGGCGGGAAATGACTAAATTGTATACAAAGAAAAGGAAAAAATATGTAGAAATACAATTAAAACTACCCAAACACAATATTGGGAGAGTTATTGTACCTCACTTAATACAGATACAAGTTTATCTGAACTCTGGAGAAAAATTAAAAACATGCTTGGTAAAACTACCAAATCCCTACAGTTGCCTACTCTAAAAAGTAATGGTATAAAATATGAAGACATAGAAAGTAAAGCCAATTTATTGGCAAAAAACTATACTCAAGTGAGTAGTGATGAGAATTATACAGAAGGCTTTAAAAAAATAAACAAATAATAGAAGATTAGGAATACTGTAAGCTATTGGAATATTACAAAGATAACTCTGATACTTACAATGAACCCTTTACAATACAAGAGTTAAAAGATGCTATCAGTGATACAACTGATACATCTCCTGGAAAAGATAAAATTACATATAGTATGTTTAAAAAGTTTACAGATAAATCATTATCAGTAGTGTTACTATTTATTAACAATATATGGTTCCTTTAGATTTTACCATCACAGTGGAAACATTCAGTAATAACACCCGTTTTTAAAACAGGTAAAGATTCGCCAGACCCACAATCTTATATGGAAAAATGTTCAGACTGGTTAACTGATAATAAATTGTCTTTACACCTTGGCAAGACTGAATGTATGCTTTTTGGCCCTAAAAGAAAGATCAGACAAATTAAAAACTTTTATGTGAAATGTTATGATCATATTATTACATCAACAGAGGTAGTTAAATATTTGGGGGTACATATTGATAAATATCTAAATTGTGAAAATATAGTCTCAAATATTGTCAGTAAAGTAAATGGTAGACTTAAATTTTTATATAGAAATGCAAAATGTCTTGATACCAGGTCGAGAAAAACACTCTCAACAGCTTTAGTTCAGTGTTATTTTGATTATTCATGTTCTTCATGGTACAGTGGTTTAGGCTCGGGATTGACCAAAAAACTTCAAATATTACAAAATAAGGTTGTGAGATTTATCCTCGACCTGAGACCCAGAACTCGCATAAATTGTGATATACTAGACAGTGTTGGAATGCTTTCTGTACCAGACAGAGTAAGTCAACTTAGAATTAACCATGTTTTTAATATATATCATGGTAGAGCACCAGAATATTTATGTGAAAATTTTAATATTAATCAAGGAATTACAAGGGGAGCCTCTAATTTAAATTTTATTACTCCAAATGAAAATTTAAGTAGCACTAATAGCTTTTCATATAACGCAATAAGAGACTGGAACAGTTTGCCAATTTCTATAAAGAATATAACCAATAAGGAAGCATTTAAAAATGCTGTAAAAGAATTTTTAAAATTTGAGGCAAGAAGAAGAGAAGAAAATGAATATTTTTATTTTTAAAAATCACTCAACAATTTTTAAATATTTTTGTTCGGGCAAACTCAACATAGTGCTTTTAATTTTAATTTAATGCTTATTTTCTAAATATTTTATGTGCTAGTGTGTTTTATGAGTAAACAAATTTTTATTATTTTACTCTTGTAATCTTACAAGACAAGGACCCCATTGGAAATAAGCTCAATTTATTGGGCTTTATGGGTTATCCTAGGCTGTCAAGTTTACAATATTTATAATTTATTTTTATGTATATTGTAATAGTATATGTGTGTTTTATATGTATGTGATTGATTTGCCTGAATAAATATTATTATTATTATTATTATTATAGACCAATAGCAGTTACCTCCAATTTTGTAAAAATTATGGAAAAAATGGTAGTAAACAATCGATTAAGATGGTATTAAGAAAACAATCCGTTATTTTCAGCAAATCAAAGTGGGTTTAGAAAAAAAACGGAATACAATGGATCAGATTATAAGGCTAGACAATGTTATTCAAAAAGCTTTCTTAAAAAAACATTTTACAGCTGGAGTATTTATTGATTTTCAGAAAGCTTTTGGCATGTTATGGAAAAATGGATTATTAATAAAAATGTCAGCAATTGGGATTAGTGGAAATATGCTAGGATGGGTAAACAATTTTCTAAGTAGTAGAACAATACAGGTAAAAATAAATAGTACTCACTCTCAAATATATGTAATTCAGAATGGTACCCCCAGGGCAGTTGTATCAGCCCAAATTTATTTAATATCATGGTAAATAACTTATCAGAAAGAATAAAATACTGTGCTATCTCACAATTTGCAGATGCTGGAGCTATTTGGTTATCTGGAAAAAATATTAAACATATACAGACTCGTGTGCAGCACGCCTTAGATAATATCAATAAATAGTGTGAGAAATGGGGATTTCTAATATCAACAACAAAAACAGTATGCATGATATTTAGTAAATATAGATCCAGTGACATTATACTTAAAATTGGTATTAACACTTTATTATCAGTGGTAAAACAGACAAAATTTCTTGGTATGATATTAGACCCTAAATTAACATGGCTAAATCATATTCAATATGTCTAAACAAAATGTAATAAAGTCATTAATTGTATGAGATTACTTACATGTACAAAGTTGGGGGCAAATATTTACATTACAATGATAAGATCTAAAATAAATTATGGATGTGAAGTATACAATTCAGCATCCTATACAACTAAGAAAATTTTAGATAAAACACAAGCACAGTCACTTAGAATATGTACTGGCTCGCATAAAAGTGCAAGCATACATGGTATGCAAGTAGAAATGGGAGACCCTCCATATGAAGAAAAATTACAATGTCTCATTACCAAATCATATCTTAATATAATGAGTCATAATGATACACATCCTACTAAAAATCACCCAATCAAACAGCAACATATGAATATTTTCCCCCAAAAAAAAAATCAAGGATAAACAAAAACCATGTTGTATTGTAGCTCAAGAAGTTATCAGTAAGTATAATGTACATACTAACGAAATATATCATTATAGTTTCCATGACATCAGCTGAAACCAAATGTTAAAACTCAACTGAGTGATATTATTACAAAAAAAGACAACCCCACCTTATAAAAAGTGAGGGCAATATACTAATAGATACAAAATATACTAACTATCTTAAAATATATACTGATGGGTCGAAAGATCCAATGAATAACACTAGTGCATGTGCAGTTGTTATACCAGAATTAAAAGTCAACAAAGGCTTCAAACTTAATAATTATACTTCTATATTTATGTGTGAACTTACAGCAATATTTTTATCTCTGTGTTGGGTGGAAGATTTCAAATCAGAAAATGTTGTTATATTTGTAGACTCGCTATCAGCACTACAAGCTATAAATACAAGTATATATAAAATAAAAACACAAATAATATATGATATATATCACCTAACTACTAAAGCTGGTATTAATATTATATTTGAATGGATTCCTAGCCATGTCGGTTTACAGGGAAATGAGTCGGCAGATTTACAAGCCAAAAAAGCACTTGACTATCAATATTGTAATGTATATACTCCACTATATAAACAGGATATTAAAAGTTTATGTAAAACAGTGTTGAAAAATATGTGGCAGGAAAACTGGTATAATAATAAAAAAGGTAAATTTGGGTGTTTGCATGCAGAGTGTTTTTTTTTTTTTTTATCGTATTTTGATGCGGTTTGTTTCATTTTGTTGCTAATAAAATTGCAAATCTGAATTAAGCTAACGGATTTGAGGTAGCGTCTACCGTTTCCGAGAAACAAGGGCCCAAAGGGGTCAAAAATGAAAATGCTCCAAACTTGATGAAACTTTACAGAAATGCTATTTGGCATTTGTAGAATTGGATTCCAGCGTCAGAATTTCCAAAATGGTTACCGTTACCATGGAAGGGGAAAAAAGGCGGGAAAATTAAAAGTGCTCCAAATGGAATGAAACTTCACAGAAATGTTGTCTAGCATGTGTAGAAATGATGTCGAGTCCTGGAATTTTCAAAATGGCTGCCGTTTCCATTGGAAACATCACAATATTTGTATTGTGTTCCTCATTTCAGACTCTTTCGGTAGGATTTGATGGATCTTACTGTGTCCAGTAAACTACTGTGTTCAAAACCTTACTATGTTTACACTCACTTTGTGTCAACACTTTCCCAAATGTACCCCTGTTCTGCGGTCGTATCATTCTGAGCTTTGCGGAGCCCATTTTTTTTCAATTCATTTATTTTACTATTTCTTTTGTATTTGTTATAATTTGTTTTAGTTCTTCTATCTTTCCAGATTTATTTTTTTGGCGCTTCAGAAAAAACCCGAGTGCAGTTGTAAAAACATGCAGAGTTTTCAGCAGGAAAAAACTTGTCTCTATACAAACGTTCGTCGAAAAATAATAGAAAAGGAACGGGATGATGTTCTAATTGAGAAACAACTTTTATCCACTAGATCAGTTTATCTTTGTACTGCTTGTGCTGAATACGCTTATGAAAATTTTATTTTGCCACCGAAGGAAAAGCGGCCAAAACATTATGTGGATACTGTAATTCTATTAATAGAGGATGGTGATATAGACGAAGATGATATGGCTCGCATTGCGGAAGCAATCGGGAAAAGCCAACATGACAAGTTTCATAATGAGTCAATGAATGACGCCTTTTTATATAAAAGCGAAAAATTTCTGCATTCGTATAACCCGTATCATTGGATACATGAACAAAATAGTCTTGTACTGTCATTTTTAAAATCTTTGTGTAATATTAATGAAAATTCCAATGGTAGAAACTTTTGTCATTGGTCATGTGTTATGAGGAGCTTTTACTTTGTACCAACATTAACTTCGTTCTTCCGCTGTCTTTTTCAACGAACTTGATTTCTTACTTTTTCACAAACAGTAGATCGATCTGTGAAATTAACGCTTCGGTATCTCCAAGTGGGAGCTATCAAGCGATCTTAAGGTGGATATATGATCAAGGGTTGTCACCAAATTACGCACCAAATGATGGTGATGTGATTACATTTTTTTTTATAGCAATCAGATTTTGTCCAGAAATTGGAGAGTTCGGTTTGACTCAAAAGCATCTGTAAGCGTCATTACAAACCGTATTCATATATACCCAGCTCAATGTTCTAATCTTCAAGCAGTAGAAGAATTGTCTCCATCGTCGTGGATATATAGGCGAACACCATTAGAGATTAATGCACTGGTCCGAAATTTCAATGAAAGGTGTGACAATGTGTTCAGAGCCAGGAAAGCTGTTTATGACCGAAAGAATTGATTCTGTATATTCGGAAATCATTGGCACCGATCTGGTCTCAGAGAATGTCTCGAGCAAAACAACAGTTTTGCTGAACGCAAACATAAACAATCCGACAAATATTCTTTCGTTTCGTCATCGTTTGCTTCACAACCTGAAAAGGTCATACTGGACGAGCCAATTATGGAGAACCCGTGTTCGTATAAATCGGTGCGAACGATCCTGGATCAGATCCAGAAGGGAACTTGTGAGTCAAGAAAATGGACAATAGCGGGTTGCGATGGATCGCCCTATGTTTTGGGATCCAGGCTTATCGAATCGTCCTGTAAATGCTACCAATGCTATGCGTCTTTTTCGGATAGGGATTCTATCAAGAAACACTTGAGACAGATGCATGAACTGCCAGAGGCTCAGTGTTCTCTTAGCAAGTGCATGGAATACGGTAATATTCTTTTAGTACCTGGTCCAGGTCACTTTCAGATAAATATGGCGAAAGCGTGTTTCAAACTTTTTTGGCATGTCTTCCTAACGGATCTTGCTTTTCTGCTCGGTTTTAAAACACCCAAGGCACAAACATGCTGTCAAATGGCAACTAACCATCACAAAGCTATGCAAATAATTGGAATTGCATTATTCGGATTTACAGATGAACTCGTTGTTCCTTACTGCTAAGAATGTAAAGACAGAAATTTGGTTTCAACAGTTCATGGCTATCTTTCTTGGTGTCAAATTGTCAACACCGAAAATCATATTATTATAAGTGAAGCCATCTTTACATACATGTTGGCGTTATATTTGTTCAGAGCTGCAATCAGACGGAATAACTCGGAATTAATCATGGCATCAAGGGTAAAATTGTCACCCCTTTTCTATGGCCTGAACATGACACATTATCAGGAAATTCACCTCCGTGATGTAGTGCAGCGTGTGTGCATGCCAGAGAGCTTTCTGGAATTTATCACCAGAAATGAATCCTTTTCTGTTTCTGGTCACCCCAACAAAGGCGAAGGAGGGGATTTCATCCTAGAGGCCCGTAATAGATGCACTAAAATGTGGATGCCGCCAGGCCCACCTACCCAAGAGACATGGCTTCGAGTTTGTAGGAATCAGGATGGACTTGACAAGGTACATGCAAGAAATAAAAAAGTGCACTGACTAACATTTGTATTTTAACTATTTAATATGTATTTCCTGTGATCCGGACACATAAACTTCAGTTCCTCATCTTCACCACCTTTCACACCGCTCTTCTTCGCCTTTCCCTTTCCCTTACCTTTACTCTCGCGCTCTGGCATGTACAAACCCACACACTTTGCATGCGCCCAAAACAAACACTCTCTCACCTATTGATGTCTTCCTCACTCTGGTGAATCACACCACAACTGCAACTGTCTGACGACCCACTCTCACACGTTCTCCTTGTCTGCACATATTTATTACATCACTTTTTGTATTGCCGTCATTGTTATTAGTCTGTCACTGGTCTCTTTTTTACAGGGCTATTATATCTAATATTAGTAGCACTTGTGCTTTGCACTGAATCGTCTAAACCTGCACTAGACGTCGACAAATTTGACGCATCACTTGCCCTATTATTACTGGCATCTAAATGTTTTGGCTCCTTTGGTTTGAGCACATAATCCTGTAATAACAAAATAATTTTACTAAGGAACCCCACTTTCAGCAACAGAAAATATGAAAACAAAAACAATTGAATCAGCTTAAAGGGCAAATGACAAGATATCTGTTTGCAAAATTAACTGAATGTTTTCAATGATAATAGTTATCTCTAAATGAAAAAAATATTCTCAAATGCGTATTTCTTTATGCGAATTCCGCCCTTTTTCACAGCATGAAAATTATTTTCACATTTGCTGTTAAGAAAATTGAAATAATATTCAACACAAGCATTAAGCAACAAAGTAATGAAATGCATGTAACATCAGCAAAACAAAACTAGAGTAAATTATAAAAAATAACGTAAAACATGCGCATGCACAAACATAAACATATAATAAGGTAACAACTTTAACTGAAGCAAAGCATTTGTGTCGGCACCAGGCAGATCCTCTGCTTTATAGCTAATTAAAATGTCAAATTATTGATAGAAATGCATATGTTAAGCTAAATTTCCATGTTTCCACTTGCAGTGTGACGGGTGCCAAGCATGGAGCAGATCATGCTAACCCTTACGGAGCACCTGATGATAATCCCGGATTTTGTGGGGTTCACACTACTAATGCTTTATTTTTTGTGGCGTTCGTCTTCAATTCTGTTTGTTTTGTCCTTGTTGTTTTTGTAGTCTCTTTTTGTGTTATCTCTATATCGCCGTGTTTTTGGATATATGGTTTTCTGAAAAGTCCGTTTGGCTTGTTACCTCGGTGTTCGTTTGCCAATGTATACGAGGAACAATATTCATAACAATTTGACATGCACATTTTAAATAGAACGGACAGACAGTCGTATATTGAGTAAAACAGAAACAAAACAAATATATGACAACAACAAATTAACTGAAACAAAACAACGTAACACAGTAGTAGAAATACAAAATACTTACCAAAAATGCATCACTTGCGTATATTTTTGGCGACTGTGACTTTGGTCTGATTTTTACGTAGACCTATGTACCCGTTGAAACAAAACAAAGAGCTCATGCGCCTACATAAGGAAATCGTGATTATGAGAACACGTATATAATTTTCATTGAAGGTCGTACGGTAACGTCTATTATGTAGATTTTTCGACGGGAACTGTGTTTACAGGAAAGGATGTCGGATCGACATTTACCCCAATATCTCCTTTTTTTGGCATTCTGTACATTGAAATCTCATATTTTGATTAGATGAAGGAACACTTAAACGAGGTCCTGGGAATAAATGATCAAGTGTACCACACAGATGTTTCTGAGGAGATATTCCAGTGGAGAACCCGAATACGACGTCTCCAGTATATAACTAACCCTACAGGTCTTATATGGTCATTTGTTTACTAAACTGAAGATTTCATATAAATATTTTCACTAGTGCTAGCATTATTTCTCCACTTTTTGACGTTTAAAGTTCAAAACAGGAAAGAGAGGGCCATAACTTGTAAAGGAATCTAAACATGTATGGCGGAGTATACATGTTTTGTCTCTTTTCTTTAACTTTCTTCCTCCTTTTTTATTTCTATTTTCATTTTGATTTGTTTTTCCTGTTTAATAATTATGTTTATTCTATGATATATATTTATACTAGAATAAAATGTAAATGTAGCAGTAAGTCAATAACAGAGTCGGTAAATTGTAATTGACTTTGAAATCAATTCTTTAAATATCCAATGTATGTAGATTTATAGTGTCTCCTATTTACATTGGATTATATAATAAAACAATTACTGTCTGTTATTTCGGTAAAAGTGCAGTGTTATTGAGTTTTGAAAAAAAGGATATTCACCTCGCCCTTCGGGCTCGATGAATATCCTGTTTTTCAAAAGACAATAACACTACACAGTTACCTCAACAAAAGACGCGTTAATTGTATATTATTCCATTTTCTTTACTTCAGCTATATGTAATTCTTCAGAGAAAAAACAACTGACATCTATAACTGGAGAAAAGCTCGACTACAACTTTGCCAATTTTAGCAGTAATGCAAAACAAAACCTAAGACTGTACTTATATGATTTAAAAAATGGAGTTGCCATAGGAAAAGGAGATAAGCTACAACCAATTTTCGCTCAAGCAATAGACAGAGAAAAGTTTTTTGATATTTTTAAGTAAGTGTCCGTTACTAAGTAGTGTAAGAATACTATCTCTAACAAACAATCTCCTGATAACAGCGCAATATGATCTTAATTTTTATCAAACACGTGTTATGTGATTTCACTGATTTCACTCGGCACACCTATAAAGATACATTACTGTACAGAAACAGCAGATGATCGCCAAATAGCTGTAAATTCAACTTGTACACCGAGGACAGACAGAGATGGAGGTACATGAAGTTAAGATTTGCGTAAAGTATAGCTGAGTGACCGGTCTGTCGTCGTTTAAACAAACTGACTGAATAAAAAGGTACTAAGAATTAAGATTATCAGAATATACAAGTTACTCGTAACGAAAGAACTCGCATAGCACGTAAAGGAAAGCTGTATCCTTGGCGTTTTGTTTCCAATACAATGAAAAGCAAATTGTGAATTCATTTAATTTCATCCTTATTTATTTCTATACTTTATTTTCCTCCATTATTTCTTTCATTTGCTCCATTCCTTTTCCTTACTAAATAAGAAAACCAAAGGCAACAATTGCGAAAGAAATTTTGGAAGCTCTAAAGGAAATCGACACAACAACAGAGGGATACGTTTTGAAAAAGCAATGGGATACAGAAGTTAAAAAAGGGACAAAGAACGAATATATAACATTTTACAGAGAAGTGTTGCAGGCAGTTGACGAGGCCATTATTTCTACAGACATGACAGATGACAACGATATTGGTACATTTTCATGATTAAAATATTTATGCATGGTAGTTTAAATACTAACCTTTTCTAACAAAGTCCGACGCCTGGAAGACAATGATGCCGATCTGGCGTGATGATCTGTTATATACTCATCTCCCCGAGGACCCGTGTGGTGTACTTTGTACATAGGTTTACCCTTCTTTCGCCGACAGCCTCAACTGGATTGGAATCATTTTGATTATCCTGACAAATTATTAAAATATTATTTTTAAGCTTTAGTAACAGTTATTGTTACATCAAAATCGTCAAAAAGTCAACGTCATACTTTCCAATATCAGCACAAATAAGCACATTATTTATAATTTTTAACTATTATTCGACGTATGCGATTTTAAACTTTCACATTTTAATACTGTTATAAGTGTAAGGCCTTTTAGTCATTGTCCAACATAGTGCACTTACCGTAGGAGGAACATACACAAGATAACAATATGCAAATATGTATTTCATATTTGGGTTTCCAAAAATGACACTGAAAACTGAGATTGCCAGATATTGACTCAGAAATTACACATCCCCAGCATCCGGGAATTACATCAATGGCTGCCATCAGATAGAGAAAGGTATTTCCCATAAAACAGAAAGGTTGTTTTGGTGAAAAATTGCTACATATTATAGATATAAACCATTTTCTAGTACCACCTTCATGTTGACACAAGTTTGATCCGTAAAATTGCTTTTATGCAGTATCATTTATGGAAATAATTGGTATGATGAGATGTCGGTATGTTTGTATTTTGATATCGTGTACTTACCATTCGTCGCCAGTTGTTGATTCAGCAGTAAGGCGGCAAAACACCACGTGATACTCCAATTAGTCTATACAACGATACACCAATTGGTGCATAGTACTCCAATTAGTCCATATACACTAATTGGACTCTCACCCAACCTGGTATACCGACGGGCTTCAGGATGTCAACCTCAATATTATACACCATACAGTTAAAATATGGATATAAAAGCTGAAAACAACATCCGATATATTCCTTTTACTAGTTTATATGAAAAACATAAAAGTGAACCATACAGTTGCAGGCGTACACCTTTTCACGCAGGCGTATATATTTACCTGGTTACTACTGGAAGCGTATATAAGTATGACCGTTCAACACATATTGTGTTTTCTGTATTGTTTGTCTTTGTCTTGTCACGACTTGTGTACCCCATGTTGCCAGTTGATCTCTTTTGTCCCAGTCGTGGCCTAGCGCAATTAATGATCGTTTTTTTTTTTCTTTTAAACAGGTAATGCTAGTAACGTTTTATTCCAAATAATATTATTAAATACTTTTTTGCAATTAAATGGTTACTATAAATATGACAAAAAGGTAGTTTATAAAATAATAACGCTACATGGTACGTTTAACACTTATGTTACGTTAAAACACCAAAAATAAAAATCAAATCAAATATTCATGCTAACTACACTTATGGTACGTTTATCAAATGAATAAAACAACAATAACATTTATGGTACGTTTATCAAATGAATAAAACAACAATAACATTTATGGTACGTTTATCAAATGAATAAAACAACAATAACATTTATGGTACGTTTATCAAAACAGACTACGACAATAACACGTATGGTACGTTTATCAAATGATCACTACGACAAGAACACTTTTCATTTAATAGCGAATCGTTAACACGGTAGGCGCCATTTCATGTGAGACAAAGGGCCTAGACTAATTGATAATTTTATCCCAACTGTATTTTAAAACCGCCACTCAAACGGCTCTTAATTATATACAAAATTTCAAACGACGGAAGTGTTTGATTTGGGATGTCTTAATTTAATGGGTGAAAGTGACCGGCTATTGAAACGCCATTCCACAGGTAAAATATTTTTATCGGGGTCACTATCAAATTTGAATACCGTCTGGTGAGACTAAAATCAAATATGGTTGTATTTTTTTAAGTCGGCAAGTTAAATAACAATATAACATAAGCTCTTAATGAGCTTTTGAACGGACACACATATATACAAGTGCAGATTGCAGTACAGGTAGAGTCATATTTCTATAAATGTCCCAATCGGACAGTATATCCGACTTGTCCGACACCTGTCTGAATTCAATTATCTAATCAGAACACCTATTTATTGGGGGCAATAAAACACCAGTAGGTATATTATTGTAATCAGGTGTGTCGTTTTACAGGTAAAACTAGTCAGATCAGATGTACAGGTGAAATTACGTTTTTATATCGCCTATTTAAAAAAATATATATTCAGGTACTGTCTGGGATTCCCCTCAGAATTAAAAAAAAACCACTTTTTTATTTCTTTCCTCAAAACATTAAACATCTTGGAACGTAAACCCGGGAATGAAATCCCGAGATCGAGAAAATAGCACGAGAACGGAGAGTTCATTTGATGAATAAAATGTAAATAATAAATGATTATTCTACTTCAATTCAGTGAAATCATGGGTTGTGCAAATTTGTTTCAAAGATTTTTAACTTTGGCTGTGTATTGCGTATCTACACCTTGTACAAGTTTTAGTGTATTTTATTGACACACGCGTACACAACGTGAACTTGTGCACAAATGAAGTTTCATAAACACGTGCGTGCTTTGTACGTTTTAAAGCGTATTTCCAGTTCAATGTTACATTTGAGTTCAATAATATTTGTTAAACAGTTTCCATCATTTTTTAATAAAATATTTGCGGCATGTGTTTTCTAAGGTCAGTTGTAAATACAATGGGGAATAATCCATATATATAACGGTTGTTGTTTTTATTTCCCTTGGTCGACTGCTTCCCTCCTGGTAAATTGTTATTACAATTCATCAATTTAATTTGTATTATGTATTCTAATCATTGTAACCATTGTATGTTTATAACCCGCAAGGGTCCTTAATTGGATTAATAAAGTATTCTATTCTATTGTATTCTATTTATAAATTCATATTTTTAGTCTGGTAATGAAATATACATGTAGCTATAGGCCTACTTTCACGTAGATACAAATGAAAAAAATCAGTTTCTATTTACAGAGAATACTGCTACAGATGGAAGACAACATAATATATCCCCACCCTAAATATTTTATTAATAAAATGCATCTTTTCTTTCCCCCTTTTCACGTGATATTTTATTCTGTGTTTTAATTTTTTTTGGAAGTCATTGAATGAAAATGGATCTTGTACCTATAGAAACTTATAATGATTAAAATTTATGGTCAACTTTAACAATTTTACTATACAAGTATTTATTGGACAAGAGGGTGTTTACTTGTTAATGTTGTAGTTTAGAAGAAGAAACTGAGACATGAAAATGGAAAGAGCTTAATTAGATTTGACATACTGGTGTACAACAATTTAGAATTCTTTTTGTAAAATTTGTGTAGCCCTGAAAAGGGCTGTTATTATAACTGACGAAAACAGCATCTTTATTTCAACTTTAAGTTGGCAACCTTCTGTTGGTATTCTGGCATCTTGAGCTTGCTGTTGAAATACTGAAGCAACTTGCAACTGGATCTTTCTGGGAAAATCTTTCTGGGTAAATCACCAGTCGCTCGTCCAACTATAACCACTGCTACTGGAATGACTTTGAAGTTGTGATCGATGAAGTTATTGCATGTAGAGATGGTCATATCTTCTCTCCAAAACGAGTTAATGCTGGATATGAGGTCTTGTTTTGTCCTGGGTTCTTTTTTAGATATTCTTGATTTCATCATTGCCCATACCATTTCAATAGGATTAAAATCAGGACTTTCCGATGGCCAAACATTCCACCAATTGATGTTCTGTAGCATAAAGAATTATTTTGTTGCATTCGCTGTATGTTTTGGGTCATTGTCTTGTTGCAGATGATGACTGTCAGGGTATACTCTGTTGATGAAAGTAACAAACCTGTCGTCAGTATGGTGTGAATATAGAAATTTGCATCCATGTCTTCGAAGATTAGGATTCTAGTTGTACCTCTGCGACTTATACCGGCCCATACATGTACTGTTAATGGATGTTTAGGTTTTGGCAAGACAGGAGCAACTGAATCTTTTTCTCTGTAGACGACAATCTTGTTTTCACGTAACTGCACAGAGCACTCGTCAGTAAAGATGACATTGTTGAATTTGTCGTTGTTGGTGATCACTTCTCTTGCAAACTGGACCCTTTTAAGTTTGTTTTGTTCTTTAACCATCTGCCCGTATCTGGGTACAGTAGCGGTGAAGTTTGCTGCATCTATTACTTTTTTAACAGTTTTTATCTTCAAAGAATGTTGTTTTAAGATGAGTTGTTTTCAGTTGTAGGAAATTTAATATAAATATGACCATACAATTTGAACACTCCATTATAATTAACAATGTCTTCAAGAGCTGCTACGAGAGAGTATACTTCTTAGTAAAGTATGACGATAGCAAAATGTATATACAGTGCATGCAGATATACTGCTTTAACCTCGTTCCGGTCGTGAAATGTTTTTCCAGTAAATTTCGATACCGATCTGCTGTGCACGAAAGAAATAAACAATATTTAGAGAAAATACATGCATTTAACTTCCAAAAAATATAAAACTGAAACTGCAACCTTGCATACTAACCTTTAGGTACATCTACAAAGTTTGGTTGTTGAAGGGCGCCATCTTGAAGTTTGTTTACCTCGTTCCGGTGCAATGAGAAATTATGATTGTATGGAAGCACCGGTGGGACACAATGTGACTCATGATTTGTTGTTTAGGACGCTCTGTATATGGCAGACGACACAACACAAACGTTTGATATGTTTGGAATAAATATTTTCTTTTTAGGAGGGGTGTGGTTCTATAACAATCGTAACTACTCGGCCATTCTCGCTACCCTACAAATAACCTCGTATGCATTAGGCGTATAAATCGCACTACTTTTCACATGTCAGTTACATGAAAGTTTGATAAAGTTATATTTTAAACAATTTTCTATATTTCAATTATTTTCATGGATAAAAGTTCAAGTTTTAATTAGTTTTGCATGATTAGATTTTACTTAGTATGTCTTCCATATCCAATATTTTTGTGCGTGAAGTATGAAGTATGCGCGTATACTGTAGCGCTAACCCGAATGTTTCGTTTGCACCGGAAAGGGGAGATAGGCGTATACAGTAATGACAATAAAAACACACAAAACATGGACAGTCACAGATATCACATAAAATCAGCCAAGTGTAATAAGCATACGCATATACTAAAAATGTCAAGCAATCACAACAAGTAGCAACTAAAACTAGAAATTACAGCTTAAGACTAGATAACCAAAGCATAAATAACAATATTGTAATAAATTCGCACTACTTCCCAGTCTATTATTCAGTATCCTAACAGCGACTATTATATACTATTATCTGCTAGGTATTTCAGGCGTGTTCAATGGCGTATTCTGGTATATCGTTCTGTTTAGATTTTTGTAAAGGCCTGGGCAAAATTGGATTGGCTGACCTACGTTATCAGCTACGTGATCTTCTGGTTGTCTGCTTAAAATGGAGAAATGAAAGTGCGAGATTTTCTGGAACCCGACTTGGGTACTCCCACTTCCGAAATATAAACAAATTAATACAATATACAATAGGAGTGGACGGACTCTGAAGCCCCGACCAAATTACAATATGCTGAGGGAAGATGGCTTCCAGCCTCCCTCCACGAAACCGTGAAAAATAGCTTATATCCAACTTCCCGCTGTGATTTACACAACAAAAAGTCTCGCTGCAGGTAAAAATAAGTCGCAGCACCAATATACAGATCCTGGATCGTTTACAATACGCACGAAACGCAAACGAACGAAAAACGCAAACAAAACGAACGAACGCTTCACACGAACGACACGAAAGATGCACGATATACGAAACGAACGCACGATACACGAAACGAACGAACGATACACGAAACGAACGCACGATACACGAAACGAACGCACGATACACGAATAGTATCGTGTTATTATTTGAATGACTTTTCTGCAAATTGATGTGATTAACTTCTGTAATCTTATATTTTAAGCAAGTTATATACATGTATATAAATGATAAATTAGTCGGTAATGTAATTGAATAATACAATTTATAGTAAATAGTTTATATTACCAATGTGTTTGATAATTATATTTATGATTACATTTTAAATCTCATTTATTAAATAACTTCTCAATGCCAACCAAAGAAATTCCATCACCCAACCTTTTCCTTTCATGTAATTATATGGGTTCGTCAGTGTAGGATATTTATATACAGTGATAAAGAAACTTAATTGCTAGTCTAATGCCCTTGGGTTCAATGTAATTTGTACCAATCAAATCAAGTTTCATTCAATGAATATTTCAATATGCAAATTGTTCAACAATATTTCTAGAAATGCTCATATCAAACTAATGAATGATAAACACATATTATGGCTGGTAATTTGTCATGGCTTTAATCAATATCACAATAAATCTCAATGAAGAAATGTCAATTGTCCATCAAATATTGATGAAATTAACCTACTGGGTGTTCCAGTAGTAGAGTTGTCCGCTGGGTGATCCAAAGCGGTTTGGTGTGTTTGAAAATTCCGCCTGAAGTTCAGTCATGTCCTCGTTGCATTCACGTCAGATGCTCCATAGTTTGTAACAGCATCATCAATACTTGTTTACAATCACCAACCATTATGAAACATCAGGATAGAATTTCAGATCATAAGCAATGATGCTTTTTGTGAAAAATATAACACAAAGAGCAGTATCTGTTTGTGGAGGGAGGGGGATTTGAAGTTTACACTTTAAATTCGCCACGTGAAAAGGCTGACGAGTCGAGCGCACGCTTTATATAGTACCGAAGTGGCTTGAGTGCTTAAAACTTGCTTACAACAATATAAATTATTTAGAATTATTGTAATAAACGAATTTAATTTAGGTGTAAATTAAATTACATTATTAAATAACTTCTCAATGCCAACCAAAGAAATTCCATCACCCAACCTTTTCCTTTCATGTAATTATATGGGTTCGTCAGTGTATGATATTTATATACAGTGATAAAGAAACCAATTGCTAGTCTAATGCCCTTGAGTTCAATGCAATTTGTACCAATCAAATCAAGTTTCATTCAATGAATATTTCAATATGCAAATTGTTCAACAATATTTCTAGAAATGCTCATATCAAAATAATGAATAACAAATACATGTTATGGCTGGTAATTTGTCATGGCTTTAATCAATATCACAATAAATCTCAATGAAGAAATGTCAATTGTCCATCAAATATTGATGAAATTAACCTACTGGGTGTTCCAGTAGTAGAGTTGTCCGCTGGGTGATCCAAAGCGGTTTGGTGTGTTTGAAAATTCCGCCAATGCGGGTACTTTCATCAATTGAAAGTATGAACACCGCCAAACAATTTGAAAAACACACAAATTACCCGCTCAACAATCAGGATAAGTATTTGCATTGGGATATGTCAAGAATGTTTCCAATGCACCCTGCAGATTGTTAATAAAAATGTCATATCCAATAAATGAGAGGTGAACATCATCCTTAAATAGACCTGGCAGTTTATCTTCAAAATCCGGATAGTTTATAACGTAACAATCTCTTTTCAACAAATAAGACCTGACATAACGATTAATGCGCTTTGTTGTGTTTTCCATCTTTACATTGTTCGATGAATTACGCCACCTTAATCTGGGTAAAATAGATGACCAGATAATAGGACATGAAGGCAATAATTAAATTATAATGCTAGCAAATGTAACTTACATTTGATACATAAGATAGCCACATGGAGTATTTTGACCGCCAATGTCATTTCCGCCACAGTGAATTATAACAGCAAAAGGCATGTCATAGCAGTTAAATGCACCTAAGATTATAGCAGTAAGATTTTCCCATTTCATCCCGCTCATGGCAATCCACAACAAGCGTACACCATACTTTTCTAAACCTAGGTTTACACCAGTAGGTCTTTTCTTTGTGTGCTCAAAGGCGTCATCTATTATTGAACTGCCAATAATTCAAATTGATCTCAGTTCTGAAAATAACTAACACTGAATTACAATCTAATATACATGTAGCGTTGGAATGAATTAGATGACCAACGACCTTTTCCCTTTATAACATCATCACTTAAACCGATAGAAGCAAAAAAAAAAGTGGCTGCACCTATTCTGAATGAATGTGTATTTATATTGTCAACATTGTAACCTAAAAACTTCAAAACTGAATGAAGTACTGAAGCAAATTGACGCCTGCTTAAACATTTGCGATTTAAGTGACAAAACAATGGCCCTTCAAATTGCGGTCGCATCTTTAAATATTCACTTAGATGCGAAAAAGTACTAAATGGTAAATCATTTGCCTTTATTTGTAAAACACAAGATTTTCCAACCTGGTCTATTTTTGAGAAATTAATCTTTAGCGTCACTGTTTTATCACTTTCATGCAGCTCAATATCTCGTTTTTGAATGATTTTGTCTGTGTCGTTTTTGTTAGAACAAGTGAATTCACCAACTCTAAGAAATGCTGAAAACGCCAACGAAAATGCTGCAATAAACATAATTGCCTCATATGTTGAAGAGCATACATGAACTAAGGCCTCGGGAAATTTGTGCATCATTTCGACTGATAGGAAGTCTCAAGTCGGACATTCCATATAATCTATTCATACCTCTTAGCATGGTTTTTATGACAAATGATTGCGTAGTGTCTTCATAACGTTGCCACTTTAGATAAAAACTAAGACCAGAAACATATGCACGTGCTGTTGCTGGTGAAAATAAATTGTAAGCTAGAAACGAAATAAAACTAGCAACATGAGAAATGGGAAGAGGCCATAATTGGTCAATGAAATGTTGCGCACGAAATCTATTGAAATTACTTCAACCATTTTCATGTTTTCCACGTATTATTTGAAAATGCGGCATTGAAAAGGTCGTTTGCTTCTAGCATAAAAGGTTCCAAAACTCTGCAGGGATTGTAGATGGAAATTCCTCCGCTGTTGGTGCCAACTCCCTGAAACGTGCAATCTGTCCACGATAAATTAAATCGGAAATTTTATTTTCAAAAGAAAATAGGTGTTTTGCTCTGAATTGAATGTTAAACACTAATGTTAAATAAATAAGCTGCCTAAGAAGTGACATAACTCTTTCAGATTTTGAAGACTTGTTCAAAATGAGAAAAACAATTACTTTTGTATGCTTCATGGCATTTCCCCATATAAAAATAGCTAAAATTATTGGAATAAGCTCTAAATATTGTAATACTGCCCACTTTCCGGCGAAATATGCGCCACATCCTTTAGAAGAACCACCAGCACTGTCATTGAAAAGCTTTATATCAAAATTGGATGACCAATCAATGTCTTGAATCACAGATACACCATTAAAATTCTTAAGAAAATCTTTCCAAACCAAAAGATCGGCTTTTAAACTATTTGTAACCCGTATGAAATGAAACTGTTTGCGTGCTTTTGGTAGTGACGCATATATACGCCTGAAAAATGTTCGTCCCGCTGGTGCCTTTGTACAAAACGCTAACGAGCCAGCTAAGGATTGCAAATTTCTTAATGTTACCTTTTTACTTGAAATAACATATTCAATTTTGTTTCGCAAGTCTAATATCTTGTCATCTGGAATTCTTACAATCATGCGTTCAGTATCAATTGTAAGTCCTAAATACTCAATGATAGTTGAAGGGCCTTCTGTTTTTTCATCGGCCACTGGAATATTTAATTTTGTACAAACTTTAGAAAATGTGTCCATTAAAATGTTAGTCTTCTGTACCAGACTGCCCCGCAAAAAAAAGAAATCATCTAAATAATGGTCAATATTTTCAGTTACTTTCCTTTTGTATAGCCCATTCTAAGAATGACGAAACAGTTTCGAAATACGAACAAGATTGTGACAATCCCATAGGAAGCATTTTGTCGATATAATAATTTCCATTGAACTTTATTCCCAATAAATCAAAGCATCCTGGGTAAATTGGAAGCAACCTAAAGGCTGATTTAACATCACATTTACCACAGAGTGCATTTTGTCCTAAACGCTGTACAATTGATATTGCATTGTCAAAAGGAGAATAATGTACAGTTGAATAAACTGGATCTATACTAATGGAAAACAAAACTGTGGATAGGGAAATGGTTTACAAAATATATAAAGGAAACATTTTAATAAGTTTATTGTGTACAATACATTAAATTTATTCTTTTAGCAGTAACATTGGATGACCATTTAGTGTTTTCGTTCAAAAAGTTCACTGTAATTGGATTCCGAAAAAGCACGGTATGATAGGGGAGTTAACACATTTCAATACCGCGTATGTCCACCACGTGCATCTATGCATGCTGTACAACGGCGTATCATTGATGAAACCAAATTGTTCAAGAATGCATGAGGGATCGTATTCCAAATGTTTATCAATGATTGTCCCACTTCCGGTAACGTAACTGGTGGGTGAGGGAGATGGCGTAAACGTCGTTCCATTTCGTCCCATAAATGTTCAATGGGCGACATGTCAGGGGAAACGGCCGGCCAAGGTAACACTTCGACGTTCTGTTGCTGTAAGAAGTCACGTGCGACATGTGGCCTAGCATTGTCTTGCTGCAATGTGATAGGGCGAGCCTGATTTTGAACGAACGGAATAACATGAGTTTGCAGAATTTCATCACGGTAACGGACGCCAGTGATATTTCCATTGATGATCTGCAGCTGAGTTCTGCCATACCTCCCCATACCATTACACTCCCTCCACCAAAAGCTCGGCGTTGTAACACACATGGGTCGGAATACCGTTCTCCAGGACGTCGATACACTCTACAACGCCTGTCACTACTGTCCAAATGGAACCGCGATTCATCTGTGAACAGAACATCGGCCCAATCACGTATTCTAAATCGTAAATGGCGTCTGGCCCATGCAAGCCTTGCTACACGATGCCTTTGGAGGAGAAGAGGACGGATTGCTGGACGCCTCGGCCGGATGTTATGCCTACGGAGTCTATTCATTGTTTAATCGTCTACATCTGCTGAATTAACAGCTGGTGATGGCGATGGAACAAGTCTGACTACAGGGAAAACCACCACGGGAGCCCGTGATAGTTCAGCGGGCGAAGCCTCCACTGGTACAGACACTGGTGTCTGTACCACTCGTACAGCCTCGAAAGTTTGTACCAGAACTCTGGGACGCCTGGTCCGAACTGGAAGATCCTCGGCCTTAACCTCTGGGGCTAGCCCAAACTTATGCCTCGAGCGTCTTTTTCCCTGGCGGACAGGCTTCACCCTTTAAAAAAAATGAATTGTTAAGCAAACTGTGCAGATTAAATGGA
>MJUT01028028.1:223908-234706 GCA_002080005.1 Gigantidas platifrons | reverse complement strand
TCTCAGCAAGGTGATTACCAAATGTAGTACACATATATGTGGTTGTCTGTTTATATAACCCCATATGCCAGCAACGAATGCAAGTATAAAATATAGAAAATCATTGAATTTCAAGTTATTGTTTATAATTAACAGGTTCTGACAGAATTGCTAATGACAAGATTGAATAGAGGTCTTAACTCTGGTGAACGAGGATGAGTGAATATTGTTCATTGCTGCTTGAACACACATATCATGAAAAGTACTAATTGATTTACACAGATAAGTGAATATGTTAAATAATTTCGTGTACTAGACTCCTACGTTGAAGCTAGAGGTACCACTAACACTAGCTACATGTGTATTACTCAGTCCGACTCGACATTATTCTGAATACCTGTCTAACCAGCACATTTGCAACGCATCAGGGTGTATCAACTTTTCTTTTCGCTCAAACAGTGCATATTCTATACCACGCCATGACATGGGAAATATATTTTATTGTCAACATTAAACAGATGTGTGCGAATGAGTGAATGTTGCTTAGCACAAAATGATCAATTGCGCGGCTATATCATGGCAAACACAAGCTACATTTTAATGAAATGATGATCATATACGTTTTGCACTTGACCAATACGCTTAGATGAAATTTTATAGTGCAAACTCACTGAAACAACAGTCCGCGGGAAGACATGTTGCTCCACTAGAACGCAATTATCCACTCTTTGCTCATTTACCTTAAATGTTATGTGGTTGGAAGAAAAACAGCAATATAACAATATTATATGTCTTTGATTTGGACCTACCAGCGCTCGGAATCCGGCTCACTATTACACCACCGATGCGGTTCACAGTTATGTGTTTTCAACTCGAAATTGTAATGATTTCCAACAAAATGTTCAATAGAAGTACACAAACAAACCAAAACAAATAAACACACAAATATTTGGATTATAGTTATGGTGTTTAACGCCACTTTGAACATAATTCCAGTTTTTCCGTGGTGGTCAGTTTTCTTGGGGGGTGACGGGAGTACCAGGAGAAACCACCTACCAGCTGCAAGTCACTGACACACTTCAATCCATGATACAGTATCGAGTACATCTCGCCATGAACGGGACTCGAACTGACAACTTTAGTGGTGATAGGCGCTGATTACATAGGTAGTTGTAAATTCAATTACCATAAAATCACGACCAAAACACTACCCAAAACTATTGGAATATCAACTCACGGATTGGGAAAAGAACAACAAATAATTCGATTGTAATTGTAAGAGAATTATATTTTAGTTAATATATGGAGTTGTACTTTTCAGTTGCTTAATAATTACTAAAACATGTGAAATATAAGTAACAGGTATAAGAAAGAAAGAAAGAAAGAAAGAAAGAAAGAACATACCATATAATTATTGGGAAATGAAAGATGCCCTATATGGTTTCAAGTTAAATAAAAACAGTAGCAGCGCAAAAGGGGTTTATTTCTATATACAGGCATATTGGGATGTGGCATTTGAATGGGTCAAAATGTTCAGTTTAATATGTATCTATATGATTAAGCCGTAAATTATGATTTCAATATCTCAATGAATATAGATTCTGAGCTATGGTATAGATACTCTTTACGGATACGCTAAGAATGTGTGGTCGTTGATACAAATTAGAATGATAAATCATAATAGGTAAATGAGCACCCCAAATCTGATGTAAATCAGATCGATAATAAGGTGTTTCCTTTACTGATATATCGAGGTGTTTGACATCTGATTATATGCAAGTGACCTTATGTCATGAATATATAATGATATGATCAATACATATATAACCCATTTTGGCGAATCTGATTGTTCGCAGCATGCATGCAAAGCTGTCTTGTAACATTTTCCTGGTATCGCAATTACCATTTTCATTCCATGGTACATATGTACTCAGTGCCACTCGTATATGACTAATGATGGTGTTTCCTCAGATTCTCGACTCGGCGACATATCAGCATCAAATTTCAAAGACCCAAATATTGTTAAATATCTGTCTTATCTCTAGGACAAGTTTGTATTTTCTCTGTAGGTAAGGTCCCTCACAATAAATTGTTGAGGGTAAATCAACTTACATAGATTGCTTTATAAGGGAATTGGGTATTGCCAATTCACTTGGGAATCCTCAGTATACCGCCAACTGCACTTATTAGGAAATTATGGAAAATCATTTTGTATCGTGTTCCATTGGAATGTCAACCACAGATTGCATAATTGTCATTATCAACGGCGTTCTATTTCGAAATGCTCCTCACAAAATATTCAAACTATGTGCATGCCTTCTATCAATGACAAAAACTGGCCTTCGGAGTTAGTTGTCCACTAGCTACTCCAGGTGTGATGTCTGTGGATTCTGACAAAATGTAATGACTTACGAGTACATACAATCAAGGTCTCTCCATGCTATATCACTAACACATTTGACTCTTTTCCCCCACTCAAATATAACGACAGATAACAATAATTAATTAAACTGTGTTTCATAAACAAAATGACCAACTTAGATAGAAGTACCTTCTTATATGTAGGGACAAATCGTATTTGGTAAAGAAATTCACTGAAACTGACATCATCAAGATGTTTGAATTTTTGATTGACAACATATTTGTTCTGTTTGGTGTTGGTGTTTTTCAAAAGACAGTTAACATTCATATGGGAACAAACTGTGCTCTTCTCGACGATTGGTTCCTTTATTCGTAAGAGGCATACTGTTTGCCCTGACTTCTCAGGAAAAATGAAAAGAAGCTAGCCCGTACATTTAAGTTATGGTATGTAGATGATGTCCATTAAATAAATATTCACCAATATTGGTGATTATGTTGATTGTATCTATCCCATTGAATTTAAAATAAAGGACATCACATATACAGCTATAACTTCTGTATACCTTGAACTACATCTACTAATTGATATCTAGGACCGGTTCAGAACGAAACTCTTCGATAATAGGGTTGACTTCAATTTTTCCACTGTGAACTTTCTATTTAAATGTAGCAAGATTTCAGAAGCACCTGCATAAAGAGTTTATATCCATCAGTTGATACGATATTCCGGAGGTTGTGGTTCCTATCGTGATCTTCTTGCTATATGGTTGTAAGCAAAAAGGGGTCTACTGAATTAACATTTCCTAGCCGCTAAAATGAAGGCACCTTTTCGAAAGCTTCACAGTCACCAACATGACTTGGTTAACCGTTACGAAATTCATTGTCAAGGGTGACAACACTATTATCACACCTCAATTGAATCAAACTATGGGTTTTCGAAGTAGTTATTATGATTGTCTACTAATCCAGGGGAAATGTTAAGGTTGTCACAGAATACATCAGTAAAAGTTTCAGGCCATGTCACTGAGAATGATCCATTATAAAACATTCATATATGAATGAAAAACAAAGAGCACTAACTCGCAATATGAAATTGTGTGAACAAAATAATCATATATCCGTCGTTCGATTAGAAAGGAAGATTATTTTAGTTCTCAAGCGGGAGTCTTTGGGTCTTTGGTGAATATAAGCGTTAATGGAATATTCTGGCTTTTCGTAAAGTGTTTCCACGCCAGTTATAGTTCTTGTGAGGGTATTTTCAACTTTCGGTATTATGAGCATAATAAACATGGACAATTCCTGAAATTCACCACGATTATTATATTATAAAATTCGTGCTTTGTATGGAATGAGAAAACGACTCTGTTATATGCATGCAATTCCTATAGTGGAAAAGTGGTTGTCGTATAACAGGTGGTAATATATATGTATATAGCCAAATATTCCCTGACATCAAACTTGAACACGTTTTAGGTCATTTGCAAAAGACATTTCCCCGTAGTGTTTGTATGCATGTAGACTAGGGTCCGTTTCACATGCCTTTTAGGGTATCAGTATTGCTCATTGTTGAAGACCTAAATATGACTGTGAAATGCATAACAGCTGTTTCATTACTTGAATGTATGCCTAAGTGCAATGCTAAATAGTCTCTCAAGTTCATTTACATCCATATCTTTACTAATTAAATAATTATTTAAATTTTACAAACTTGGTAGTCAAGTAAATCCAATACAATGTCAACATAACTAACATAGATGCATATAAAATAGTAGAATTATTTAGCCAACGTGAACCTTTGTTTTCGCAAATATAACGATTTTCTCAAAATACGCTAACTTATTTTTGTACAGACAGGAGTTAAAGTATTTAACAAGGAACTATATTACATCAATGATGTAAGAGAATAAAGAGTATTGTTTAAAATAATCTTCCTCTAGCAAGGATTAATGATTAATGTATGTTCACCTACATGCATTTGGGCGCATTATTTATAATATTGTATACATTTGCACATATTTGAAATATGTTGCAATTTACTACATTTGTACCATTTTAATTTGAGAAATCTATGTAAGATACATACATACTTAACCCCCCTGAAAAGGATGTAATTTGATGTTACTACTATTCCTTTATAAACAAATCAAAAAATGATATTTACTGTCAAGCGTCAAATGTCCCTCTCTGACTAGAGTTAGCTTCATGACGTGTAGTGATTCTCCAAACACTGTTGGTTGAGCTACAGCTAGCGTCGAGACAAACACACCTCCACCTTGCCATTGCTTAGCAGGGACTTAGACAGAAGGTAAAAGTGGTGCAATGAAGGTTTTTCAGTTCACGCATGTAATAGCAATGAGCGCAAATTTAAATTTCCGATGCATTTTATGCTTGGCCAAGAATGTTTCAATGTTGGTTTGCTTCAGGCGACTCATATACGCAAGCGACATTTATTAATTTTTTAGACCGAGGACAATTTACATGCTCCGTTAAAGCCGGATAAAAAAAAGAAATACTTGAAACCTTTATATCGTTTATTGATTTATATTTTGCTTAGCAAAATAGTAACTAGGAATTCAAACACCCCATTAAAATAAAACATAAAACTAGATGTTTTGTTCTCGAAAAATGCTCTTAACTGTTTTTTTCTTTCAATTTGAATTCAAAAAAGCACTTCCAATAGCAATTGTCTTATCTAGTCTTGCTACCTTACTGACCGTTATATTCCTTCCTCTCTTTTTCTGCAATATGAATCGCATGCATATACAAGGGTGAATTTCGTATACACTAAAAACAAAATTTATATGATTTAAAATCATGATGTGTTTCAGGATTGTTTTATAAATGTAACGACTTATGAAAAACCTATTTTCAGAAACCCTGATTTTGGTGGCGTCCATGTTGCTCATCTTTTTAGTTTTCTGCGTGTGTGTTTTTTTTTCATTGTTTTCTCTTCGTCCTGTGTCTTGAAATCGCAATGTTACCAGTGACTCTTGATTACTGCTTCGGTTGTCTATAGCGTTTATTTATCAAGCCAAAATTATCTCTTAAAAATATCACGAAAAGATGGAATAGTGCTTGTTAATCTGAACATGTCCATCGTACGGTTGCAATGAATACGAAGTCATCATATTTGATCCAACTGTTTTCAATGTTCAAAGTCAAATAGGAACCTACCTTGGTGGGAGTGAATGAATGAATAACACCTTAATGATAATTGGTCAGATATCTGAAGAATAAATTTGATCAGATACTAGATTGTAAATATCTGCTGTGTACCTGTTTGTGCAAGACTGCAACCATCAGCTAAAATTGTGTAGTTTGTATTTATATATCCACAATAAGCAAAACAAAGAGTCATAGTTCAACATTATTCTAACTCACAAGTGATCAGCACGTACATTTATTACAGACAACAGAATGCACACATGCCCACCTATGTAGTATATAACTCAAATACGCAATTCAAGCAATGTCATTCCAAGTATTTCAAGTATACATAATGTCGTAAATAAATAAACGATAACAGACAATTCGATTACATGACAGAAAATATATTATGGAGTTAAATGAACTGATTGACCTTACGACTCGTCCATTATTTAAATGAAAATAATTTCCCTTTCCTCGTCAACAGAGCACATATTTGAAAACAACTGATTAATAGTTGCACTTACCGTAGATTCTTACTTTACACAGTTCTAATATTGCGTGAGCATTGTTTATATCATGGTAGTTTACTGTTTTACTTCTCTCATTATAAATTATAACATACTGTCCTAAGTGATTACAATTACGATCCTGATATGCGGATACAATTTCTGGTGGTTCGTGATGATAACAGAGATAACCATCAGTCTTTGAGGTACTTGAGTTACTAACATACAAGGAATATCCTGCAAAACGATATGCCGCTGCAAAAACAATAAATACATATTATTACATATATTTTATGAAATACTTATATTTCCAAATGAAAATGCAGTCAGTATCTCACCCAGTGAGAAAAAAACGTTTATTACAGTGAATGACGTCACAATGCAAAAGACATCACTATTGAAAAGATCACCTTGCGTTTCGAATTTGATCTCAATTTTGTTTCTGTGCATCTGTTTCAAACACAGATTCGTATTTGACATACACTGTAGGTGCACAATTCACGCCTGAAGCGAATTAGAAGTACATGTAGTTGATTGTGCAAATACATCTTTATTACCGACATAAAAGTGTCAAATCTGCGTAATTAAAAATACAACTATGTTTATATTTCGAATATCGAAAATAAATCATTCGCAACAAAACAAGGATAATAATAAAAAGAAAGAAAAAGCTTTACATCTAACCAAATACTTTATGCACTGTTATTTGCAACCATCTCTCCTGTCTATATACCATAACATTAATATACAAACAATACGCACGTATGATGCATATGAATACAAACGTTTATGCTAACTCGTCCACCAGTCAACACTTGATAATCAACGCATTAAGTTACCTTATACTTTTATCAATTTAATGTAAACAAGTTTTTCGATACAGTGCAAAATAATGTATGATATTAAAAGGTGCAGGTCAATTTGAAAAGTCAAATTAATTGATATGAACACTTACTTTCTGATCGGTAATTTATCTTGACATTTGTGATAAATACAGTATCTACAGGAAAGGTAAACATCCACCATGCAATATACTCGCTTTTAGCCAATGTTATAGCACATTCAACATTGATAAATGTATCACTAGGAGTACCACTGATAGCTAAGTCCGCACCGTAAGAGTAATAAGTTGAACTCTGTGAAGCATTTCGTTCTTCTTCTGATAATTCTTCTGGAAATGTTATTCAATATTTCAAGTAAAACACCTCCAATATATTATACATATATTACATGTTTCTACCTCTGCAACAAAGAAAAAAACCCAACAAAGAACGCTGTCACATTTCATTCAATAGACATATGTATTTAGAAAATTTAACTTAAATTGACTTTGTAAAATTTCTGGAAAGAATGCAATGAATTATTTGCGATTCATGAATAAATAGAACACCTTTTTCGATTTTCGATTGATGAAAACACTATTCTGTTCTCACATACTTACGGATACAATAAGGTTGATGGAGAGAAGAGACACTATTCTGAAACAGTGGTAGATGAGTCGATACAATGAACGAAATATACGATGTTGACGCCGTCCGCTCAAGAGGACGATTCAACTATGATCGATGATATACACTTTGTATTTTTAAATCAGTTTACCATTATAGTATTTGTTCGAACTGCATGCATAAGATACGCCAAAAACAGCATATTGCAACAATTACACAACGGTGCAATCTAGTTCGAGAATGGTTTCGTTGTGCGAAGGAGACAGTTTAACCACGGATGGGTTTCATACGGGAGCCGATCTTTGAACCTTACATTTTGTAGTTTACGCTACATGATCGCACTGAAATACCTTTTATCGACGTCTTCAAAATACTGCATTAACAATTGTCTCTTTACGGAAGACGATCATGTTGTGTTGTGCAGTTCTCTTCTTTAAATTTTATTTTCCTGTCGAATCTGCATTTCGCAGGTAGTATATTGTGTATCTAGATTGTGATTTGTTTTTACTACTACACGCTTTCCAAATTGGACTATGTAATCTTATTAGACTATATATGTTTCTATACTTATTGTCATGTGATCTATTGCATACGACATGTATATACATACTTACTCTGCGCATTGACAACAGAAAGCAGTAATATCACTACATCTAATATTTCCATTTTGATCTAGCTTGTCACCACCTGCATAATAAAAAAATCAAAACAATCATACAAAACAGACAAAAATAAAATTAAGCAAAATGCCACGTTGAACAGTATGTACTGTTATCTTTAAACTCGTGTAACTCTATTGTTAAATACACAATGTTCCCGTAAATTGTTTTGATGGTATTTAACAGATCCAAAACAACATATTTATTTTCATTCCACGCAGTTCATTATCCGTAGCAATTCCAAAATTTATAAAACATACCTCCGAACATGATACAAAAATCACCGTGCAGTTGTTAAAGGTAACAAAGCAAACATATAAATTCCAAGCAATAAAATGGGATTTAACTAATTGGTACATGTAAAAAAGGTTATTAAAAATGTTGATGAAATTCCTGCGATCTGACCCGAAACCCTTTATGTGCCTTATATATTGATAATAAAATAACAAATAATATATATTTTGTTTTATCTATTACATCTTTTGGACGACTTCAAGTGCCGATCAATGTGTAGCAATGGCAAATCAAATTAGTTACTGAAAACACAATATGACAGCGTGGACGAAATTTCAAATCTTATTATCAAGGAAAAGGAGTGTTGTAGGGGGAGCTAATTTAACTTGATCCATTCGCAAGAATACAACAAATATTCCGTATCTATAAGTAAGACAGCTTGAGGAAATATATACAGAAATTAACCCGAAGATGTAGCTACACAAACTTCATTGAAAACCAGAGATGACTGTAATTGTTTCTTTTAATTCGACCCTTGATATTTGTATAAAATTTATTTTTATTGAAATGTTAGATAAGTGTATTACATACACAGGGTCTTGGTACAATACTTTCCATCAAATCTTGCCAGTTGCTTAAAAAAATCGAATCACAACTCAGTTGAGATACATGTTCACACAACAGGCCCGGTGAACCTCGCCTTTATCCTAGGCCTCGTAAAAATAAACTATATATTTTAAGACACTGTATTAATATCCTGCAGACCAATCACATTAATCTATATTAAATGATAAAATTGTACAATTATCTCCTGAGTGTCCCCTTTGTTTTCTCATAAAATAAAACTGGTTATTTAGTGACTTTATATCCCGATTGGAACACAGGTATTGTCCACGATGAAATATCCACTTTACATGAGAGAAACCTGATATGTTGCAGTTTCTGTAACTATCGCATGACGTACAATTGACAAACAAAACACAAGTATTCAGACATTACAAGACAAGTTGGACAAAGTCGAGGAAAGGGTTGAAGAACAGGAACAATACAATAGACGAACAAGTCTGAGATTCAACAATGTCAGAGTTCCAGCTAGTAGTAATGGTGACATAATCCAACCCATTGATACTGACTCTATTGTCCTCCAAATCTGTAAAAATCAGCTAGGTGTTAAGCTCAACCTTAATGACATAGGCAGATCGCACCCAATCTAGAGATGGTAAAATCTCAATTATTGTCAGGTTCCTCACCTATAGACAACGAGCAATGGTCTTCAGTAATAAGAAGAAACTCAAAGGAAAAAAGAACAAAATGTTTATATGTGAAAACCTCACCAAACACGGATATGACATATTAAAACGTTTGAATACACATCGAATAAACAAAACAGTTCACTCCTACTGGACTTATGATGGTTTCATCATTGTGAAGAAGAGCGAACATTCGGGTACTAAAGTTGCTAGAAACCTAGAAGATGTTGACAGACTTGATCTTGGTCCTCTAAATTAAATTGAAATGATGACTGCTGTTTTATATTTGAACTCATAATGTGAACACTATTTATTACTTGTAATTTGTCATAAGCACCAATTTTCTTATTTACTTTGTTACCCATTTTGTCCTTTCTTTACATACACTACTCGACCACGTGCATTTATTTATAAATATATACCGCATGTTTACAAACAGTATTCACGCAATCATGGCAATAGTGTATTGTTATTTAAATACATTAATTTTGTATTGGTCATTTAAATACACCCCGATCATCATGCTTCACTGCGCAAATAAATTGTTCTACCTACAAGTTTTTGTATACAAATATATATTAATTCGCCTACATATACTTTAGATTTGCCACAAAATCATACAAAGAGAGGGATTAAATACAACTGAAACATAAATAACTAGACCACGTGCATTTGTATATAAATATACCGCAGGTTTACAAACATTACACACTCATTATTGTGTTGTTATCCAAATATAACAATTCAAATACACTATATATATGTAATAGTTTGTATTGGTCATTTAAATCCACCGTATATATCATGCTCTGACTAGCCTACTAATTGTCTTAAAAAAATACATTTATCTACTGAATATTCTATTTAGCGATAGCTATTATCATATACCCAAGGCCAACTAATTATTAATAAAAAAAATAATTTTAAAACCTGTGTCTACTGAATATTTTATTTAGCGATATAGGTCGAATAGCTGTTAGCACATACCCGAGGTCACTGATACTACAGCTATCCGACCTATAGCTACATGTATATAAATTTACTTCTTTAGTAGATATTATTCATTTTGTTACAAGTAAATAACGCAACCACGTGTATGTGTATATAAACACAGTCACGTTTACCGTATGTTTATAAACAATCAAGCTATTGTACATTCAATGTTGTATTGGTCATTTAAATCCACTTCACCCAGTGTAAAAACACTAAAT
>MJUT01028028.1:193844-209488 GCA_002080005.1 Gigantidas platifrons | reverse complement strand
TAACTGTTATTGTCACTACTAGCATAATGAAAATACATTGGTAATACTGAGATATCATATTCCTAAATGAAGCCAGACCAGATAAGCATCATGGTTTTGTTTTATGATCAGCATTGGAACAATATCAAATACTGAAATAGAAAGTTAAGCGCAAATTGTCCACCTGAATTGACAGTAATAGTGCATACTTTTGGAGTCTCAATTCTCTATTGGTTTCATTTACACCACAATTCATTTTATTAGGCTCATGGTCTCCGGCAATTCATTATTAACATAAATGTTTAAATAAAGTGTGTCTTACAATCAGAATATATTTTAAATTGCAACTACTAAATTTGTATCAGCAGTTTTACATTTTACTTCTTTGTATTAATGCATTCGTGATGAACTTGCTAATAAATCAGACAACCATTACTGTCAGATTTATGATGCCAGATTACAGGTTACAACTATTATTACACGAGTTGACTGTCAGTGAGACAAAGAATATAACAGACATTCATAGTATTGGTCATATTCATTCGGACGCCAATTATGCAAAGTAATTAGGAAAAGGCTTACCAATATTTGCATAATCATTAGTGAATGAACCATTTACATATTCACTCGCATTTCGTCTGTTTTGTTTCTTTGCATCTCCATCTGTTTTCCCTAGTATATATCTAAAATTAAAATTATACAATTATAGCAAGACGCATTTTATGGAGTCTGTAGGTCGAAATCAATATTATGAAAAGCCAGCTTTGTGATAGCCAATATTTCCACCGATATCAGAAAGTTAACAATTACTTCTCACCTTATATCACTGAATATAAAAAGATAACGATATATAACGTGTGGGGTCAGAAATTAACACATGGTGGTTTAAGCTGGTTAGTCGGATCTCAATTATCCGGTTCTTGATTATTGCAATTCCAACTGCAATTCAGGTTTAAACAAAGGATAAAAAAACCTCCACATATTCGCTCATACTCAAATCTAACATTACATCCTTCGTTGATTATATAAATAATACCACGATAAAAGTCCCGATGTATGTTACTTCGCACATGCGTAATTGCCGAACACATCATTACATTCATTTGTTTTTGTATGTATTCTTACAAGACCGTGGTGCAACCAAACATAAACATACTCATAGATATATATTTATTTCTTGAAAAATACTAAGGATAACCATCTATCGACTTTGACATTTCTAATTTGTCGTCTTCCGGTGACATTGACACAAGCTGGTTACTAATTTATTTATACATGTGAGCATTGTATTTGTTTAAGTTGTTAAAATCAAAATACCATCAAATTAAAGAATAACAGGAAGAATAGTTAATTTTTTTATAAAATGCATTTTCATTACTAACTCTCTATAAAGATGAGCAAGCAAATTAAAGGGGGCCACATAATGTTGTTACATTTGCATGTCAAAAATAGCTTTGAATTATTGTTCAATTTTAGTGCGTGTTGTGGAACGTATACACAATATTGAATGGTAAACTAAATCAAATAATAGCGAGCATCGCAACATGTATGTAAGGAGATGAATCAATATACTAACAATACCAACCGGAATGGTTTCTAAGTTTCAGCATAGAATGGACAATCGGAGCGAATAACCTGAAATACCCTATTAATTAGGATAAACAATAAGTATCCAGTTTAAAAATAACCCCCCAAAAAATAGGAATCCGTACAGCTTCTTTACATGAAACGATTAATTTATTTAAAAAATTAACAATCGCTAGACCTTCTTGTTTCGCCCCTAAGTTACGTCACACAAGTATTGTTACGTCACGTCATTCATTCATGATCGTCGTCACTGTCAGATTAAACAATCATTGCCCTGCGTTTCTTTGGTGGCGATTTACAGTTGGTTGCCGAATAATTGTTTATGTATTGAACGGTGCAGTTCCCAGCAATGTGAAAAGAATGTCTTGGAAATTGTGCAAAGGACTGCTTTGAAGTCGTGACAGGTTTATTCACTTGTTATCAGAGTCAGACAAGGAGACGACGTTTTGATGTCCGTACATATGGATATATTTTTAAAATTGATATTGAATTTTTTTTTTATTCATTTTGATTTTTTGTAAGTGGGTATTTTAAATAAATATTTAAAATTAGTAAGATGATTCTCGAGTATGTTGAGATTTTCCTGAAGGAGATTCCGCAATGTTTACAAGCACATCACTGGGGTTTCCCCCACATTCCTAACCTATGACATCACGAAAGTTAGTTCCGAGTAAAGTACATCTTGTATCAAATATATAGGCTAGATACAACATTTTCTATCACATACATGTAGGTTGTATCTATTAGCAAAATATATGTATATCTATAGAATACATACTTAATGTTTGATAAATGATCATTACAGTGTGAAGTACAGGAAACAGCCTTTTAATTTGAATAAAAAATAACTATTCAGTTTACAAATACCCACCCACAACAAAAAATAGAAAGGAAACCATACAGCTTCTTTAGGCCTACATGGAACGATTAATTTATTTAAAAAATGAACAATCGTTAGACCTTCTTGTTTCGCCCATAAAGCTGTCGTCACACGATTTCTTTGATCATGTCGCTCATGGTTTCAAAGCAAAGAAAAAAATGTCAAGCAATTGTAGGAGTATACAGATGATGTTTTTAAAAACAATATTGATTCAGTTACCAACCCTTTTAAACACATTTTTGTACACATGAGACAGAAAAAAAACATTCAAAGTCTTGTCGTTTGTCGGTGATGCAACAATATCGTCTGCTATGATCTAGCTTTACAAGACACAATGACGAAAAGAGCGAAAAAATATAATAGAAAACTGCTTTAAATCAGTGATTTCTTTAAGGGTAATTGCTATCTTAACAGCATATCTATGTTTTCTCTTTAATTCTAAATCTACCTATCAAGCGCCCTTCCGTGCAAAAAACGTTGCATTTTTCTGCAATACGGTATAGTATAGTTTGCAGTTATAGACCTACAAATCGACAATATATGGCCATTTATGGAGTACTACAAAAGGTTTAAGTTAACTTATATTTTATAGGCAGTAAACGAGTAGAACATGGACACAAATTATAAGAGCGATTACCAGCCTTTTAATTTGTTTTAACCAAAAAAAAAAGAACATATTTCGGACAAAACAAAGTTTGAAATATATTAGCAGGGGCTCCCAAATGCCCCTTAAATCTAGTATGTGCCACCATAATTACTGATATTCCTAATAATACTGAAGTTAATAACATTTTCAGTGTGGACTACCAAACCTATGATAGCTGCAGAACCGTAGTTCTTTATCATGGTTGTTTGTTTTGTCCACAAAAATAAAAAGATATCAAAAGGACTTATAGGAGCTACGGACCCTCAGCTACGTTAAATCTAGCTGCAGAACCATAGCTCTTTAGGCCCTTTTTGGGGTTTTTTCGGTGTCCGCCCTATCAGAAAATTTCACAAGGACCTACAGAGCTGTGATTCGCAGCTACATTAAATCCTGCTCTTAAATATATGTAGGATTGACAGGTTGAGGTTCGGACATGAAAGACCCACTGACTCAGACTTTTGTCTAATATGTACATACCTTTCTGTAAGAAATTTTGAAAACGCAATCAATAAATCATACACACACCGTACAACCGCATTGTATCTTCTTCTTCTTCCAGTGTAGAACAGGAGTCGTCGTCGACTGTTTTAAGTTCTGCGGGACTAGGCATGCCATGCTCACACCGCTTATGTCCCCCAAGACTATGTACAACTACTTCACTGACACAATTTAAACTATTTACATGGGTACATGGGCCTACTGGTTGGCATGGCTAACCTGTTCTTGGAGGTTAGCCCTGAACTCCTCTATGGAGCTGGCCCCAACTGTGGTGTCTGGTAGGTGGTTCCATTCTCGTGCTGTTCTTTGGAAGGAGTTTCTGAGAGTGTCATAATTGGACCTCTCCTGGAAGAACCTATGTTAACCTCTGGTTCTGCTGTCACCAGGTCTGAGGTTTAAGTCTTTGTCGATGTCCACGTGTTGATGCTGGATCTTATACATCATAACGAGTCTGCTTATCCTCCTCTGTTGTTCTAAAGTCTGCCGTCCAAGTGATGTTAACATGCTTGTCACGCATCCTGATGTAATCATTTTCTAATGTTTGTATCAGGGTTTGGGTGGTGGGGTCACAAACCATTGGTGCGTATTCCAGGATTGATCGTATGATTGTGAGGTAGCTGGTTTCTCTTACTTGTTCATTTTGATCAACTGCCGATTGGTCCGATCAAAATTTTTTGTTTACAACAAGAGAAGTTGACCATCGGGGGTAAGATATTCGATATTTTATGCCTTTTCTGTCGGAGTTATGCATTGATTTGTGTTTGAAAAGGATTATTATATGTTTCTTTATGGAAACTATTATTTGTTTTCTTATATCATTGAATTTTCGGTGGACTTTTACAAATAATCATGTCAAAATTTAACGTTATGATCTTTTATCATTTATTTTACAAAACATGTACATAAACACACTCGAGCAACACGACCCCGGATGAAAAGGATACTTTTTAAACGATAGACGTTTGACTCATCACAGTCACTTGAAGTTTTTATTTTTGAAACTTCAAATGACTGTGGTCTCATAATCATAGACTAGTAAAATACAAGTGCATGTCTATGCGTAGATGCGTTGCTCGCCTGTAGGCTGTGCCTAATCCATATTACCTCAACATAGTCAGGAATATAATGACACACATTAATGTAGTAGCAATGAAGGTTACAACTCCTGTATATACCATGTTCAGTGTACATGTATTATCTACTGTAGTTTGTCCATCTGACTGTGGTGTAACTGTCATATTACATACTAAATAAAACCAAAAAATAAGAAATCTAGGATAAAACGAATAAAGAAAAGCCTGAACTTCCGATGGAAAACAAGAGTTAAGGATCAAATATACTATTTATATTCGTGGTCTAACAGTCACTATAACATTTTGAACAATAATTTATACAAACACGAGAACACAACACTCTCAAAAGTATATCCGATGCTCCCCCTATAGCCAATATAGCTGTCGTGACTAAAATATAAATTATTTTATTTGACTCTTGATGTTTCTCAAGTAAAAATGAGACACTGTTTTACTGTCACTTTTCGTTCAGTCGATTTATACCTAATATTGACATTAACATCTTCTACACATAAACAATTCCTAAAATGAAATAAATATAGTTGACGTTACTACAATTCAGAAATGCTTTACTATCACTGCTTTACCTAAAGTAATAAAATCATATGCAAGTGTTCTTCTCAGACAAGTGATCCAAATTAAATGGAACTGGGATGGTCTTTTATTGGTATACCCTTTCAAATTGTGTCTAACTACATACTATACATCAATTCCAAGATGGCCACTGTTCCAACTTATATAAAATGTCATTAATTGACCATGTTGAGAATGAAGAACTTGAATTAACAGGACTATTTGATGAAGATGCTGCTGCTATGTGTGTGTCAGATCATCTGATGTCTCATACAGGCAGTGATCAAGATAATGATAGCGCGTCAGAATTTCTGCTGTGGCAAACACATCATGGTCAAGGTTCCGCGAGTGCGCCAGATCTTCTGGTGTCTCGAGGGCCGTTGACAACAATGAGCTACCAGATAAATTAAACATTGTTGATAGGAAGATCATCGGAGATTTAAACGAATTACACAACCAAACCGTAAACTTGAATGAAACGTTTCTGTATCGGGTATTTGATAACCATACAGAAGAAGCAGGACGATCTTTGTTTCACTCTCGAGGACAAAGACGAGCGAGAAGAAGACCAGCATATGTCGATGATTTTATGGAATATGATACAAATTGTTCAATATATGTATATATGTTTTTATTCATGTATTTGTATTCTATTAGTACAGTTTCTTACATGTTTAGTGTTTTCTTCTTCAATAATGAACTTATTCCGTAACAGTTCTGCTGTAACTTTTTGTACATTTATCTAATCAATGTTTGAGTGTTAGAATATTTATCTGTGTATATATTATACAAAATGGAGGAAGAAATGTTTCTTCAAGACTATGAGCCCGACGAAAATGTGCTCCCGAAGACTGATTCGAATTATAGTCGAGGTAGAACAAATAGACACAACAAAGGAAGTAGATCTCCATCATGTCCTGGACGAATTACCAATTTGAGAAGGCACCTTTTAAGGAATCATCTTCCTTGGCATATTTCTCCGGCGACAGCTTGCTGGGAATGCAGGTTATAATATAGTCAGACCTCCTTGTTAGACACACACCTGAAGGAGTTCCACAACGCTTCTTCAGAGGGACTGAAATTTGATTCTAGAATACATCGACTTTGGGTTGAACTGGTAAATGGCTTACTAGAGGCTCTGCGTTGGGAACATAAATGCTCATCCATCCCGGGCTTATGTAGATTTTCCGAAAAACATATCAATATGTGAGAAGAACTATAAGCCAGTATTTCAATAACACGATTTGCTTTCGACATGTGTTTCAACCAACTTAACCATTATACAGCCGACAGTCCCAGTATTACAATGAAGACGTCTTTTTATGTGTACACATTACTACATTGGAAGATACTGTCCCAAATTATAAATGGAGATGGGGAGGAATATATTAGAGCCTATCATCCTTCCCCCATTATCAACAGTCAGCAGGAGTTATCAACAAATTCTCCCAACATCTAAACGGTTATTCCTGTGAAGATAACAAAGTAAATAAAATTTCATCAACACCATTAGCTAGTTAACATTATTTTTTTAAAACATATATCAAATTAGGAACTGTTGTGTCAGCAATATCCACAAACATCGTCCTACAAAAATGTAATTTACACAATTCTTGATGACCTCTGCTGAGACGTCATAATTTTTACGTCATAAGGGAGGTCGCGACCTTTGTGTTTTTTAAACCGGAACGGCATTGGTAAACAAAACCTTTAATGAAAATGGGTGACTTTGATGTTTGTAATAAAAAAAAACCAATGAATATCACCATAAAAGGGAAAAGGCAACAATCTTAACATTTATATAAACCTGCAAAAATCAATGGTATAATGGAAAACTACTTATGAACTACGCTTTTTGGGAAGCGTATTTTTAATATTTCAAATCATGTAATTTTTCCCGCGAAAATACAAATTTTGATGTATCCGTGTTTATGTTTGATTTAAGGACGATAAACATGTCATCTGAATGTGAATATGATTGATGCTGACAAAAATCAGCCTGCTCGACAGAATATGAAGTGTGTGACTCGTTCGCTTTGCTCACCCACCAACAAACTTCATATTCTGGCTCGGCAGGCTGATATTTTCGGAATCAATCAATTCACAACCAGATAACATATATATCTCATTTAATTGTCAACTATTGCTTCCCGATGAAATGGTCTTCTAGCAAAATCAGACCAAGGGTTATAGAAGATTCCAGACTTAGATTTGCATATGGAATTCATCCAAGAATAGTAACATTGGAAAGAACATCAACTCTAGTAATTGGATGGAAGATATTGACCATAACCTAAATACAACAAATGTAGTTGCAGTAGGAGAATGTGGAGTCGACATCAATAAACAACTATAATACTTTGAAAAACTGATTTTTCTGGTTGTAAAGAAGAGCCTTCCTTTACTGGAGAGGTGACACACATTTAGACACGCAATGTTTGAACAGCCTGACTCGTATCCTACCAAAAGACTTCAAAATACACAGACACTGCTTCAATGGAAAACAAGATACATGTTATAAATGGAGAGCCGCCTTTCCTTACTGCAAATTTGGAGTAACTCCATTTATTCTACTAGATGAGACGTATCCAGACTTCTGATCTCTTCTTTGTCATATGCAGCTGGATAATTTGATCCTGGAAACGGACGCTCCTTACCTACACACATCTGTAGAAAAGTTTGGTTCGCCAATTCTACTTCAGGATATAGCTACAAGGATTACCAGTGTTTTCTCGACGACGTATTTCATGTGCTTTTTGTATCCTCTCCCGAATTTTTTCGGCGTGTCCACCACATGTGATTTCTTTTAGATCAAAAATAACTGAACTTCCTTCCTTTGTTAAGTCATAGGGCATTAAAACTTCTCTTCCTAACATTAATAAATTTGGAGAAAGACCTGTCGATTCATTTGGGCTTGCCCTATTGACACCGGCTAAGCAACCTAGATTCAAGTCCCAATTGGTTTGTTCTCGCAAAGATAGGATTTTTTCATTGAGACAATGCTTCTGTTAAATCTTTCTGTCTGCCCATTACATTTGAGGTTTCTAGGACTAGTCCGGGTTTTCCTTATTTCTAATATTTCACATAATTGTTTGAAAATTTCACTCTCGATGTTTCTACCCTGGTCTGAATGTATGGCTAACGGAACCCAAGCCTACATATTACTTCGTTTACAATTATTTGGGCGCACGTGAAGGCAGTTTGATCGGGTACAGGAAACACTTTTACCCACTTAGTGAAATAATCAGTCACTGTCAAAATATATTTGTTTCCTCTTGGGGTTCTGGTAGAGGTCCCAGTAAATCTGTGGCAATGCGATCTAAAGGTGCCCCGACTGGCATAGCTCCCATTGGTGCTCTATGAAGTTTTGCAGGGCTTTTATTTGCTTCACAAATATCACATTGTGCCAATTATATATGTATTGTCTCTCTCATTTCAAACCAATAATATCTTTGAGTAATTTTTGCCTTTGTTTTCTTTCGTCCGAGGTGTCCGGCAAGCACTGAACTGTGTACATTTTTCAATACTTTTGATTGAAGTTTAAAAGGGACTAAATATTGATTTCTTTCTTCAGAACATTCTGATTCAGGACTATATTTATATAAAAGGTTAGCTTTTATTACTAAAGAATCCCATAGATACCAGTAGTGTCTTGTTGCTGCACTAAACTTTTTCAAATCAGGTGGTTTTGGTTTGTGACCCATTTCTTTCCATTCCAATATTGGTCCTATATAGGGGTCTTCAACTTGCATCTTGTGCTTGCATCTTGTGCAATTGAACTTAGGAGTACCCCCCTTCCCAGAGTGCCCATGAGGTTCCTAGGTGACTTTGTGCTCTGGTTTTTAGTGAACATATAGGGTTTTGGGACAATTCTTGGGGATTTTTTTTCGTCAAGTAACTTCAAATGCTTTTCAAAGAACTTTCCATGTATATGGCCCTCTTTTGACACTTCTTACATGGACCACATTTTAAATATTCAAGATTGTCTGCTTCATTACATTCACAATCTCTAGGATTGTTGCATCTCGACATGCAGTCGGCATTTGCATGCTTTGGTCCAGGTCGATACTCGACATAAAAATCAAAGGGGGACAAAATCTCGAGCCATCTGGCTACTCTGCCTTTAGGTTCTTTCATACTAAATAATCATGTCAAAGCTTGGTGATCTGTTCTTACACAGAATTTTCGACCTAACAGGTATTGTCTGTAATACTCTATGAAGTATCTCACTGCTAATAATTCCTTATCAGTGACACAATATTTTTTTCAGCTTTATTTAAAAGCCTACTTCCATAATAAATAACTTTAAGCTGCCCATCTTGCATTTGACTCAATACTGCTCTAATTTGATAGTCACTGGCATCTGTATCTAAATAAAATTCACCTTTGTCCCTTGGAAAACCCATTATTCCTGTACTAGTGAAAGCACTCTTAAGAGTGTTAAAAGCAGTTTGGCATTCAGGTGTCAATCAAAAGACTTATTTTTCTTTGTCAGCTCTATTCGCGGTCTAACAACCAAATTATAATTTTGAATGAACCTTCTATAGTAACTTCCCATACCAACTATTTGCCGAACTTCTCGAACAGTTTTTGGTGGGGGCAAACTCTATATTTTTGCTACATTGTCTGGATTTGGTTCTATTCCCTTTTCTGAAACTACATGTCCCAGAAAAACGACTTTAGATCTGAGCATTTCACACTTTTCGGGCTTGAGTCTTAAACCAGCTTCAACTATTCACTCTAAAACCAATTCTAGTCTCTGTACCTGTTCTCAGAGTTCTTACTGTATACAATAACATCATCTAAGTATATAAGGCAAATCTGCCATTGTAACCCATGGGGCACCAGCTCCATTAATCTTTGGCATGTGACTGCACCGTTAGATAATCTGATGGTACCCGCTGGTCAAATCAAAGGTGGAAAATAAAGCTGCCTCTGCCATCGCATCTATATTTTCTTGTACTGATTTTATAGGGTATGCATCTTTGAGTGTCTTTGAATTCAAAGCTCTATAGTCTACACAGGGTCTTATCTTTCCATTTTTCTTTAAGATCAACTGTAAGGGACTGGACCAAGATGAATTTGACTTTTGAATGATCCCTTGCTTATGCATGTGTTCAATTACTTTCTTTTCCTCATTAGCAAATGCCGAAGGTACTTTTCTTGCGGGAATTCTTACAGGTTTTGCATCTCCGGGATCAATTGAGTGCTCTGCTAAGTGTGTCAAGCCTAGGTCATACTCATTCGTTGAAAAAGCATTAGAATATTTACATAATAATTTTGCAATGGCTTCCTTTTCATAGTTGGGACGTTCTCCAGTTGCCTCCGAGAATAAATTTTCCAAATGTGGAGGAACATTATATTTTTGGTACTCCCCTGAGTTCGACATAGTAAGAATTCTTATACTTTCTAAGTCTGAAGACCCTGTCGCTGTTTTTATACCAGCAAACTTTTTATTTTGAGCACGCAAGTTTTTCAAAATTTTCATTCTCAAATGGACACAATGTGATTTGTGGAGATTCCACCTTTTCTGCAGTCTACACTACAGTATCTTGTATCAGATGCACTTCCTTATCAAAAGGGTTCAATATTCTAACCTTACTGTTGACATCAGATTTTATATCTACAAGGCAATTAGCCATCAGTACTGGATATTTCTCTATAAATTTCTGATTGGGTTCTATTAAAAATTATTGGGAGTTAGCCAAATAGTCCTTGTCAGTCCTTTCAACCAAAACATCGACTATAATTTCACTTTCTGGAGGTATTATTACATTTTCTGCAGACACAACCTTTCTGACTGAATCTGTGTGTCCTATTTGTACACATGGGATAATTAATCCATTTAACAGCACAACTCCTTCTGACAATTTAATATCAGCAGGCCCCTTTTCGCCTTTACGAAGATATCTAACCCTAGTAAAATGTCATCCTCTATTTCTGCTACAACCAACTCCTTTTGAAGTTTTAAATCCCCAATCTGGAGATTAAAAGTGGCCTTTCCCTTTTCTTTAAGGGGTTTGCCGTCAGCACTCGCCAAACTCCTGGATGCCTCCAGTTTTGGTCTCCTGGCTGTTGGAATTTAATGAAACACCTTGGTCGACACCACTGTACGGTAGCCCCAGTATCTGCAGTCAATGTCACCTTAATTCCCTCAATTTTCCGCTCTAGGTAAACACCCTCATTCCTAATGACTTGTCTATCTATGACCTCACTCCCCTCCGTTAATAGACACTCATCCTTCTCTCCTTTCCATCAGTATCTAGCTCCCTTTCAATTCTGTTATTCCTTGATAACAAAATACAACCAGGCTTGTAAATCTCAGATAACAACGCCTTAGGTGTGAAGACCTCAGCTGTAGCATCAATTTTAGATTTATTTTCTTCAGATCGAGTCTCATTCGACCCCCCATTAGATTCTTCATTCTCAGATTTGCCTTTAACCTTATGTCTTATGTTTGTGCTGTCAAATGATTCTTTCCCGCTTGTACAAGTTTGACCTTTCAATTCAGCCTGATGGGTCGTCTCCCGGTCAGCGGAGTTGACCCCTCCTGATTTAAACTCGATTTTTGGTTGGAACTTCCTTGATTTTTGAAAGTTCCATTCTGGTAAAAATTGTCCCTCCTCTTGTTCCAACTCTGTTACTTAAAGTTTCTATTTTCCGTGTATTTTCCTGGATTGGATTGACCAAAATTCCTATCTTGATATCGCCCAGAGTGTGAATTGCTCATGCATTCACGGGCAAAATGGCCAGGCTGACCACATCTAAAACAAACCCTTGGATTACTAAAACCCCCATTTTGGTTTCGTGCAGGCATGTGCCCAATTTCTGGTTTTCGGCCTGTCTTATTCAAAGTGTCTTTCCCCTTACTTTCTATTCTCTGATCAATAAGAGTATTTAACTCTTCTTCATTGATTGTAAAGGTCTTAGGTGTTGTACCTATTTCTGGCTTTAACCCTACTTCATTGAAATTGTTAGCTTACTTAGTTTCTGAAGGCTTCTTGCCATTTAACTTTCCATAGTGGTTTTTGTAATTTTTCATAAATTGTCTGACAGACCTTTTGTTAGTGTCTTCAATTTTAGGGTTTTTAAAGGTCTCGAAATATGCAACAACTTCACGTAAAGCCGTAAAGCTTCTTCTATAGTATCTGGGTCCTTTTTTAATTCGACATGTATTCTAGCCTTATAATCTTGAAGGCCCAACAGGAATCTCTGGAGCAAGTCCTCTTGTCTAGTACTTTGATCTCTATGTCGGTATGCTTTGTCATAAAGTCTTTTCAATTCTGATGCAAATTTCTCTGGTGTTTCACCAACCAGCTGTTTACGTCGACCAAATTACAATTTGTAAGTTCTACTACTTTCCAGTGACCCAAATTTATTTTCTTATTCCTTCATGAGTCTCCTATAACTTTCTAATGTTTTGGTATGAAGCTGGTCGAATACAAAATCTCCTGCTTCCCCTTGTAACCTGGGTAAAAGCTCATTTAGCTCCTCTTTCTTATCCCAGTTATTAAGTTTGGCTACAGACTCAAACATATTGCACCACACTTCCCATTTCTCCTTGCCTGTATAGGCTGGGAGTTTTGCACTTGGACCAATGCGTGATCATGACCTTGTTTTGGTAATTTGGCTGGTATTATCACTGCTTACATAATCTAGGTCACTGTCAGAATCACTTGACTCAGTTTCATGAATGTATTTTTTAGTTCTAACCTTTCTCAGTTTTCTTTTATCTTTGGGCCTACAATTACTTATTTTTAAGCTGTCTGAATTTGACCCTTTAACATTTTGTTCCAGGATAGTTTCTATGGACATTGTCGCCTGAATGACAGATACAATTTCTGATGTCATGGTTTGAAAGGCATCTTTCAATGCACCTTAAATTGATACATCTACATTATCCCCCTGAGACCCATGGGTTCCCTTTGATTTATATTTTTGGTTTGAATTTTCTGTACTTTTAGCTACAGGTCTATTATGATGTTTGGCTCGCAGCCGCGCACTTCAACGAGGTGCATTAGAGACTGGTTTTATTGGCTGTGCAGCACTAATACTCGCTATAGGACTGTATGACTTCTCTATGATAGTGTCGTCATGACATTCTGAATCTGCAGTTTGCTCAGTGGTATAATCTTCAAAATTCTCTGAATATTCTGTCTCTATTTCAGCCATTGTCTCAGTGTCAGTTTGATTTCTCCTTTTTCCCATTTTTCTAAAAATTTTAATTCGTATCACTGGACCCACTTACGAGAAATGGATCCTGCCGAAGATGCCAAAATTTGTAGCGAACAAGGGTAATGGGAAAATAAGAAAATTTAGTCTTAACCATTTTTGTCTCAATTATTCCTTCTAAAAAATAATTCCAATAAAAATAATTTAGAAAAATTGCCAAAGATACGCCAAAAATTTACCTAAAAATTTAAACTGAACTGTCTTTATCAAAAGATGAATCAGAACTCCTTTTGTTGGATTTTACGTCACTCGTTGAAAAAAATGTTGGAAAATATGTTGGAGGAAGTTGAATTTTCCCGCTACATAACTTTATTTTACAATTATACATACAAATTCTAAAACTACCGGATTCACTCTTCTATACAAGTGTACACATCATTACAATCTTTATTTTCTAAAACTAAATTATTTCCGTGGTAACAATAAGCAATTGTAAGCACCACCCTGGATGTTATACTCGCCACTAGTCTACACAGATAAACAACGTGACAAAGATGAGGATACAAAATGTGAAATTTCAACAATATGACGCCGTGACAACGCTATTTATGGATATACATGAATTCTACTATATGGATGAACAATGTCTATACCCGTGAGTACCACGTTATAAGTGTAATTACTGAAAAATCAACATGAATCGATTAGGATTGAACTAGCCAAATTTCGATCGTCCTACGCATGAGTAATACAAATGTAATATGCAAATTATATTAAGACAAAACTGCAAGTGCCCGTTACTTAGATGAAATATATTATGAGCACAGAAATATAATCACAACAATATGAAAAGAAACGACTACAGTGGACTGATACTGTTTTTATATTACAACTTCAACAACATTCAGTTCTATTCTTAACAAATAACAACAGTTGACAGACAAAAGTTAACTTTGAAAAATGCGGGAGATGTGTACAGGAGGTAATTTGCAGACGACAGATTCAAGAACTAGACATAAGGAAATGTCAAGTAAACATTATAAATCATGTAACCTGCAAATAAAATATAGGAAAGATGATAAATAAAATAACCATGTGGGTATAAAAATGTCATTTTAGTCACTGTTGTCCGTCCATGGAAAATTCATGATAAATGAGAATAAATGTTCACGAGACTTATGCTCATGAGTTAATGAGTTCTTACGACGATTCCAATTTCCACACTTACACAAAGCACACGTAATACAACTACCTTTTACTCACTCTTCCAGTTCCCTCACTTTCATACATAATGCAATTCGAACACTCTCATTCCCTCATATATTGTTGACCACACATGTAAATCTCACACTCGGCTCGTTATCTTATACTGAAGTTTTAACTATGTACACAAAAATTATATCCTCATATATTACAGTATAATAGTATATACATTTGTATATGAGTTTCAATTGGTTATGTTATGATTTACATGAAGGATATGATATACACCCATTCGTCGGCATAGGCATGGACTGGATATTTTCTAGGGGAGGGTGTTGGGGGTGCAAATCAATCATTGAATATAGAGGAGTATACAGTTACATTAAATGAGGAGTAACATTTATTTTTTATAACATCACCATGTTCTTTTAAAATATACGATATTTGTAGTAAGCTAAGAATTCCTGTGCTTATTGAGAGTGCCTCGATAATTATTAGAAGTATCCCGATATGTGTTGTGTGTATTCCAATACTTATGTGAAGTATCTCTATTCTTATTGAAAGTATCTCGATACTTATTAAAACTATCCTGATATATCAATGCATGAAAACATCCATCCATTGTTGTCATGAACGACCACTCATAATAACTTAAGTAACGATCATCTGTTTAACATCCGTGTTGTATTACACAAGACAGAAGATCGTTGTACATGTATATTGATGACGAGTTACTTCCTCCCATTACATATTAATGCTAAAACATTCAAATTGTTCAATTATATACCACCTGTTATGCAACAACAAACTAAACAAGGTCCCCGAAAAGGCAACGTAAAATAAAGGATACATTGACTGTAACAATAAATGAGAGGGTGGTGAATAATTCTCTCCAGTGGCAATCAAGTCACAAGAAAGTCAAATGACTCCCGTCCACATCTATATTTGTGCTTAATTTAAACTAGACATTAATCTACAAATGTTGACATAAAATGCAAAGCAAACGTTTATAGTTTATAGTTGTATGCAGTAT
>MJUT01028028.1:131163-175170 GCA_002080005.1 Gigantidas platifrons | reverse complement strand
AAAATATACCTACAATGTAGCAAACCTTTTCAGCACTAACTACTGGGCGGTATCGATATTATTGCATTTGGTTATAATTTTTACAATATCTGAGGTAGATGTATTTCCGATATCGGCTATCGTGTTTATTTTCCTCGTTTGTCTTGCTCTTAAAGACTTTTAATTAATTTAATTTGTCAATCATTTGATCATGTTACATTCAGTATATCTGAAAGTTATTCCAGAAACGCGTCGTATCCACTAAATATATCCATTTTTTATGTTGATATCATTGCTCTAAAATTTATTCTTCATCTAGTACATCTGAATTTATGGAATGTCCACATTCCAATTTCTGTAGCTAATAGCTTAGGAACATACGTCTTAGAGATATTGTTTTTGGCTATAGAAAAGGAAATAATTAACTCTGAAATACTAGCCATGTTGCTATCTTCGGGGGTACAGCGCAGTCGTAGATCTTGAGGGAAAATATTCCTTAGTTGTTCTACATTATAATATCAAACCAGACTTGGTAGGATAGTTGCGAAACTACAATAAATTGGCATGGAATTCAGTCTTTACATATCAAAGTTTCTCGCCCTACTGTAAGAAATGCATTAACAAGTACTTTAAGAACGTTATTATTTAGGTTATTCTTGGACGTCTAACAATTATGTTGTATACGACTATTAAATACATTTATTACATACTTAGTTAAAATAAAGGCATTTTTGTATGACCAATATGACCGGAAGTAAGCTGTCCATATTTACACACCCCGGGAAAATAACCGATTATTAGGTGCCCCTCGGGCGTTTCAGACAAAATAAACAACTTCCGGTGTTTACATCTGCAGATGTCGGAAGTATATAATAAATAGTTTAATGCATGGGCATTTCCATATTTGCCTGGTTATCATCCATCGACCCATATTGGCCCTCGACATCGTCTCAGACCAATATGGGTGTCTCGGGATGATAACCAGGCCAATATGGAAATGCCCTTGCATTAATCTGTATTTATTTCATATGAGTTGTAAATTCAACTTTTTTGGTGTAGACGTGGTCATGTGTTATGCTTTATTATGTGTTAATGAAATCCACCAGTCCTGAACATGATAATTGCCACGTCCATAATCATGTTGATGACCACACGAGGTTTTTAAGAGTTGCGTACCTTTTTGAACCGCAAAGGAGATCTTTTTTATTGAACGACAATTTATTTGATTTGCTTAACAATTAGAGGCAAAACGTGCTTTCATTAACTTTTTAAGTGTTGCTATAACACATTTCAAATATGTGGCACATTTAGTTGGTAATTATTCTTTTCACCAAACAAACCTCTGGTAACGAATAAAGCAACACCTAGTTAAGTATTAAGAAATATATATGTTATACATGTTGTCTTTCCAGAAACAAACGCAATCACTGATAAGAATGTAACGTCTTTTATTTCTAAAACATTTCTTTTCGGACGATATCAACACTCTAATGAAAGGTATTATGTCACGCGGGTATATGTGACGAAAGATGATAGTGACAATTATAATTTGGTTTAAAATTGAGTATTATTTATAATATAAAAAAGCAGATGTCAGACAAGAGTTCCATCTGATATACTTACTGCACTAAAATGTATTCAAATATTCAAAATAAATGTTAAATATTACGATTTTTATCCTCACGTTGTAACATGCACTAACCAGACGGTTTGTGACATAATTGTTCTATACATTGTTTATACTGGCAAACTCCCCAATTCCTTGTTTCTTGTAGTTGGATAACTACTGCCACAGAACATGACAAATAATGCTATATAATTACGATCGTTCTTGTAATATTGTATCATAAGTTTGTTCCTGTGCTGAAGGAATCTTTTCTTCGTAATGCATTTCTGCGTTGTTACCACCTATAATACAAAAATTGTTATTTGCAATACAGTTGGTTTTTTTTTTACAATATTTAGCAACAGTATGATATAACATATCAATATCAATACAATAGCTACTAGGAGTGGATTAGATAATAGCTACATTTATTTATGTGTGTATGCGTTAAGGTTAATACTGACTTTTATGCACCTTGATATGCAATCTTATTAAAAGTATATATTTGTTCTATTTTTGTTTAGCGATGCACTCACATCTAGCGCCACCATGTTTGTGGTCATGCCAGGGTTCATATTTTCAATTCATATATCAGCAGTGATCCGAATACACGCCAATAGCTTTTGTTTGTTTGGTCAATATATTTAAATGTCTTGCATATACGTGGACGGCCAAAGAAGAAGGAAAGTTTAACATACATGACTGCAAACAAGGTTTCATTAGATTTTAGTGTAAAAAGACAATATGAAAAAAATATATAGCAACCATCAAGTTTGATTTAAAGTCCTTAACATTAATAAACTCTACTCTCTTTTACAAAATTATTGGCAGGTATATGTCAACTTCTACGTCACGAACAATATGTTGTGCATACATAAAGTTCAAGATAAGGATCAGATATAAAAATGTTTTAGTTTCAGTTATATCGTGGAGGTCAGTTTTATTGGTGGAGGAAACCAGCGTACCCAGAAGAAACCACCGATATGTCGCAAGGCACCGACGCACTTTATCACATAATGTTGTATCGAGTACACATCGCCATGAACGGTGTTCGAACTCACAACTTTAGTTGTGTTCGACACAGGTAAATGCAAATCTACCATACGATCACGACCATGACGGTCGCGTTAGAACTATGAACCAATGGCAAAGTACCAAGCAGACAATGAGCACATGCTATATATGTCTACCAATCAAGAGTAACCCCACTAATAGATGAATAATTTATCCACAGGTTCAAAATGCTGTATAAGAACAATTATAGGATCATGGCAATTTTTGCTGAATATCCATGAAATGGCAATAAAAAAATGACTGGAATTGTGATGTTCATAGATCTCACACGCTGCGACATTTCAGAAAATGGGATCAAGTGAGAAATCTGATCTTAATCGTAGTAAATGTTCCCGTAGTGTCGTACTTTTTTCTTTGTTTTCTTATTTTTGTTTTTGTTTTCTTTTGTTTTTTATATATATATGCTTTTTGGGGGTCTTTTGTCCATTTATTCCAATGTAATTAATTTATTACATGTCAAACGAACACCAACATAACTGTTATTGTCACTACTAGCATAATGAAAATACATTGATAATACTGATATATCATATTCCTAAATGAAGCCAAACCAGACAAGCATCATGGTTTTGTTTTATGATCAGCATTGGAACAATATCAAATACTGAAATTGAAAGTTAAGCGCAAATTTTCCACCTGCATTGACAGTAATAGTGCATACTTTTGGAGTCTCACTTCTCTATTGGTTTCATTTACACCACAATTCATTTTATTAGGCTTATGGTCTCCGGCAATTCATTATTAACATAAATGTTTAAATAAAGTGTGTCTTACAATCAGAATATATTTTAAATTGCAACTACTAAATTTGTATCAGCAGTTTTACATTTTACTTCTTTGTATTAATGCATTCGTGATGAACTTGCTAATAAATCAGACAACCATTACTGTCAGATTTATGATACCAGATTACAGGTTTCCACTATTATTACACGAGTTGACTGTCAGTGAGACAAAGAATATAACAGACATTCATAGTATTGGTCATATTCATTCGGACGCCAATTATGCAAAGTAATTAGGGAAAGGCTTACCAATATTTGCATAATCATTAGTAAATGTACCATTTACATATTCACTCGCATTTCGTCTGTTTTGTTTCTTTGCATCTCCATCTGTTTTCCCTAGTATATATCTAAAATTAAAATTATACAATTATAGCCAGATGCATTTTATGTAGTCTATAGGTCGAAATCAATATTATGAAAAGACAGCTTTCTGATAACCAATAATTCCACCGATATCAGAAAGTTAACAATTACTTATCATCCTTCCCTCCGGCTATATCTATCTGCTGGCTCCATACACAAAACTCGTATCAAAGTCCGCGTGAGCTGAGCAGGACTTATCAACAGTCAGCAGGAGTTATCACCAAATTCTCCTAACATTTAAACGATAATTCCTGTGAAGATGGCAAAAATAAATAAAATTCATTTACACCATTAGCTAGTTAACATTATTTTTTAAAACATATATCAAATTAAGAACTGTCGCGTTAGAAATATCAACAAACATCGTCCTACAAAAATGTACTTTACACAATTCTTGATAACCTCTCCTCAGACGTCATAATTTTTTACGTCATAAAGGAGGTTGTGACCGTCATGTTTTCTAAACCGGAACGGCATTGGTAAGCAAAATCTTTAATGAAAATGGGTGACTTTGATGTTTGTAATAAAAAAAAAAGAATATCCCCATTAAAGGGAAAATCCAACAATCTTAACATTTATATAAATCTGTAAAAATGAATGGTATATTTTGGAAACTACTTATGAACTACGGTTTTGGGGAAGCGTATTTTGAATAATTTGAATCATGTAATTTTTCCCGCGAAAAATACAAATATAGATGTATCCGTGTTTATGGTTGATTTAAGGATGATAAACATGTCATCTGAATGTGAATATAATTGATACTGAAAAATATCAGCCTGCTCGACAGAATATGAAGTTTGTGACTCGTTCGCTTCGCTCACTCGCCAACAAACTTCATATTCTGGCTCGGCAGGCTGATATTTTCGGTATCAATCAATTCACATCCAGATAACATATACTTCTCACCTTATATCACTGAATATAAAAAGACAACGATATATAACGTGTGGGGACAGAAATTAACACATGGTGGTTTAAGTCGGTTAGTCGGATCTCAATCATCCGGTTCTTGATTATTGCAATTCCAACTGCAATTCAGGTTTAAACAAAGGATAAAAAACCTCCACATATTCGCTCATACTCAAATCTAACATTACATCCTTCGTTGATTATATATATAATACCACGATAAAAGTCCCGATGTATGTTAATTCGCACATGCGTAATTGCCGAACACATCATTACATTCATTTGTTTTTGTATGTATTCTTACAAGACCGTGGTGCAAACAAACATAAACATACTCATAGATATATATTTATTTCTTGAAAAATACTAAGGATAACCATCTATCGACTTTGACATGTCTAATTTGTTACTGATTAGCTGTTACTGATTTATTTATACATGTGAGCATTGTATTTGCTTAAGTTGTTAAAATCAAAATACCATCAAATTAAAGAATAACAGAAGAATAGTTAATTTTATTATACAATGCGTTTTCATTACGAACTCTCTATAAAAGAGGAGCAAGCAAATTAAAGGGGGAGCCACACATGTTGTTACATTTGCATGTCAAAAATAGATTTGAATTATTGTTCAATTTTAGTGTGTGTTGTGGAACGTATACACACAATTGAATGGTATACTAAATCAAATAATAGCGAACATCGCAACATGTGTGTAAGGAGATGAATCAATATACTAACAATACCAGCCGGGATGGTTTCTAAGTTTCAGCATAGAATGGACAATCGGAGCGAATGACCAGAAATACCCTATTAATTAGGATAACAAATAAATATCCAATTGAAAAATAAACCCCCCAAAAAAAGATAGGAATCCGTACAGCTTCTTTACATGAAACGATTAATTTATTTAAACAATTGACAATCGCTAGACCTTCTTGTTTTGCCCCTAAGTTACGTCACACAAGTATTGTTACGTCACGTCATTCATTCATGATCGTTGTCACTGTCAGAGTAAGCAATCATTGCCCTGCGTTTCTTTGGTGGCGATTTACAGTTGGTTGCCGAATAATTGTTTATGTATTGAACGGTGCAGTTCCCAGCAATGTGAAAAGAATGTCTTGAAAATTGTGCAAAGGACTGTTTTGAAGTCGTGACAGGTTTATTCACTTGTTTTCAGAGTCAGACAAGGAGACGATGTTTTGATATCCGTACATATGGATATATTTTTAAAATTGTTATTGAATTTTTTTTTATTCATTTAGATTTTTTATAAGTGGGTATTTTAAATAAATATTTAAAATTAGTAAGATGAATCTCGAGTATGTTGAGATTTTCCTGAAGGAGATTCCGCAATGTTTACAAAGACGTCACTGGGGATTCCCCACATTCCTAACCTATGACGTCACGAAAGTTAGTTCCGACTAAAGTACATCTTGTATCAAATATATAGGCTAGATACAACATTTTCTATCACATACATGTAGGTTGTATCTATTAGCAAAATAGATGTATTTATGTATTTCTATAGAATACATACTTAATGTTTGATAAATGATCATTACAGAGTGAAGTACAGGAAACAGCCTTTTAATTTGGATAAAAAATAACTATCCAGTTTACAAATATTCCCCCTCCCCCAACAAAAAATAGAAAGGAAACCGTACAGCTTCTTTAGGTCTACATGGAACTATTAATTTATTCAAAAATGGACAATCGTTAGACCTTCTTGTTTCGCCCATAAAGCTGTCGTCACACGATTTCGTTGATCATGTCGCTCATGGTTTCAAAACAAAGAAAAACATGTCAAGCAATTGTATGAGTATAAAGTGATGTTTTTAAAAACATTATTGATTCAGTTACCAACCCTTTTAAACACATTTGTGTACACATGAGACAGAAAAAAAACATTCAAAGTCTTGTCGTTTGTCGGTGATGCCAAAATATCGTCTTTACAAGACGCAATGACGAAAAGAGAGAACAAATATAATAGAAAACTGCTTTAAAGCAGTGATTTGTTTATGGGTAATTGCTATCTTAACAGCATATCTATGGTTTTCTCTTTAATTCTAAATCTACCTATCAAGCGCTCTTCCGTGCAAAAAACGTTGCATTTTTCTGCAATACGGTATAGTATAGTTTACAGCTATAGGCCTACAAATCGACAATATATGGCCATTTAGGGAGTACTACAAACGGTTTAAGCTAACTTATATTTTATAGGCAGTAAACGAGTAGGACATGGACAAAAATTATAAGAGCGATTACCAGCCTTTTAATTTTTTTTACAAAAAAAAAAAGAACATATTTCGGACAAGACAAAGTTTGAAATATATTAGCAGGGGCTCCCAAATGCCACTTAAATCTAGTATGTGCCACCATAATTACTGATATTCCTAATAATAGTGAAGTTAATAACATTTTGAGTGTGGACTACCAAACCTATGATAGCTGCAGAACCGTAGCTCTGTATCATGGTCGTTTGTTTTGTCCACAAAAATAAAAAGATATCAAAAGGACTTATAGGAGCTACGAACCCTCAGCTACGTTAAATCTAACTGCAGAACCATAGCTCTTTAGGCCCTTTTTGGTTTTTTTCGGTGTCCGCCCTATCAGAAAATTTCACAAGGACCTACAGAGCTGTGATTCCGCAGCTACATTAAATCCTGCTCTTAAATATATGTAGGATGGACAGGTTGAAGTTCGGACATGAAAGACCCACTGACTCACACTGTTGTCTAATATGTACATGTCTTTCTGTAAGAAATTTTGAAAACGCAATCAATAAATCATACACACACCGTACAACCGCATTGCATCTTCTTCTTCTTCTTCCAGTGTAGAACAGGAGTCGTCGTCGATTGTTTTAAGTTCTGCGGGATTAGGCATGCCATGCACACACCGCTGATGTCGCCCAACACTATGTACAACTACTTCACTGACACAATTTAAACTATTTACATGGGTACATATGCCTACTGGTTGGCATGGCTAACCTGTTCTTGGAGGTTAGCCCTGAACTCCTCTATGGAGCTGGCCCCAACTGTGGTGTCTGGTAGGTGGTTCTATTCTTATGCTGTTCTTTGGAAGGAGTTTCTGAGAGTGTCATAATTGGACCTCTCCTGGAAGAACCTATGTTGACTTCTGGTTCTGCTGTCTCCAGGTCTGGGGTATAAGTCTCAGTCGATGTCCACGAGTTGATGCTGGATCTAATACACCATAGCGAGTCTGCTTATCCTCCTCTGTTGTTCTAAAGTCTGCCGCCCAAGTGATGTTAACATGCTTGTCACGCATCCTGGTGTAATCATTTTCTAATGTCTGTATCAGGGATTGGGTGGTGGGATCACAAACCATTGCTGCGTATTCCAGGGTTGGTCGTATGATTATGAGGTAGCTGGTTTCTCTTACTTGTTCATTTTGATCAACTGCCGATTGGTCCGATCAAAATTATTTGCTTACAACAAGAGAAGTGGACCATCGGGGGTAAGATATTCGATATTTTATTCCTTTTCTGTCGGAGTTATGAATTGATTTGTGATTGAAAAGGATTATTATATGTTTCTTTATGGAAACTATTATTTGTTTTCTGATATCATTGACATTTCGGTGAACTTTTACAAATAAGCATGTCAAAATCTAACGTTATGATCTTTTATAATTTATTTTACAAAACATGTACATAAACACACTCGAGCAACATGACCCCGGATGAAAATGATACTTTTTTTTAAACAATAGACGTTTGACTCATCACAGTCACTTGAAGTTTTTATTTTTGAATCTTCAAGTGACTGTGGTCTCATAATCATAGAGTAGTAAAATACAAGTGCATGTCTATGCGTAGATGCGATGCTCGCCTGTAGGCTGTGCCTAATCCATATTACCTCAACATAGTCAGGAATATAATGACACACATTAATGTAGTAGCAATGAAGGTTACAACTCCTGTATATACCATATTCAGTGTACATGTATTATCTTCTGTAGTTTGTCCATCTGACTGTGGTGTAACTGCCATATTACATACTAAATAAAACCAAAAAATAAGAAATCTAGGATAAAACGAATACAGAAAAGCCTGAACTTCCGATTGAAAACAAGAGTTAAGGATCAAATATACTGTTTATATTCGTTGTCTAACAGTCACTATAACATGTTGAACAATAATTTATACAAACACGAGAACACAACACTCTCAAAAGTATATCCGATGCTCCCCCTATAGCCAATATAGCTGTCGTGACTAAAATATTGATTATTTTATTTGACTATTGATGTTTTTTTAAATCAAAATGAGACACTGTTTTACTGTCACTTTTCGTTCAGTCGATTTATACCTAATATTGACATTAACATCTTCTACACATAAACAATTGCTAAAATGAAATAAATATAGTTGACGTTACTACAAATCAGAATTGCTTTACTATCACTGCTTTACCTAAGGTAATAAAATCATATGCAAGTGTTCTTCTCAGACAAGTGATCCAAATTAAATGGAACTGGGATGGTCTTTTATTGGTCTACCCTTTCAAATTGTGACTAACTACATACTATACATCAATTCCAAGATGGCCACTGTTCCAACTTATATAAAATGTCATTAATTGACCATGTTGAGAATGAAGAGCTTGAATTAACAGGACTATTTGACGAAGATGCTGCTGTTATGTGTGATGTCTCATACAGGCAGTGATCAAGGTAATAATAGCGCGTCAGAATTTCTGCTGTGGCAAACAGACCATGGTCAAGGTTCCGCGAGTGCGCAAGATCTTCTGGTGTCTCGAGGACCGTTGACAACAGTGAGCTACCAGATAAATTAAACATTGTTGATAGGAAGATCATCGGAGATTTAAACGAATTACACAACCAAACCGTTAATTTGAATGAAACGTTTCTATATCGGGTAAACGATAACCATACAGAAGAAGCAGGACGATCTTTGTTTCACTCTCGAGGACAAAGACGAGCGAGAAGAAGACCAGCATATATCGATGATTTTATGGAATATGATACAAATTGTTCAATATATGTATATATGTTTTTATTCATGTATTTGTATTCTATTAGTACAGTTTCTTACATGTTTAGTGTTTTCTTCTTCAATAATGAACTTATACCGTAAAAGTTCTGCTGTAACTTTTTGTACATTTATCTAATCAATGTTTGAGTGTTAAAATATTTATCTGTGTATATATGATACAAAATGGAGGAAGAAATGTTTCTTCAAGACTATGAGCCCGACGAAAATGAGGTCCCGAAGACTGATTCGAATTATAGTCGAGGTAGAACAAATAGACACAACAAAGGAAGAAAGTCTCCATCATGTCCTGGACGATTTACCAATTTGATAAGGCACCCTTTAATGAATCATCTTCCTTGGTATATTTCGCCGGCGACAGCTTGCTGGGAATGCAGGTTACAATATAGTCAAACCTCCTTGTTAGACACACACCTGAAGGAGTTCCACAACGCTTCTGCAGAGGGACGGAAATTTGATTCTAGAACACATCGACTTTGGGTTGAACTGGTAAATGGCTTACTAGAGGCTCTGCGTTGGGAACATAGATGCTCATCCATCCCGGGCGTATGTAGATTTTCCGAAAAACATATCAATATGTGAGAAGAACTATGAGCCAGTATTTCAAGAACACGATTTGCTTTCGACATGTGTTTCAACCAACTTAACCATTATACAGCCGACAGTCCCAGTATTACAATGAAGAGGCCTTTTTATGTGTACACATTACTACATTGGAAGATACTGTCCCAACTTATAAATGGAGATGGGGAGGAATATATTAGAGCTTATTATCCTTCCCTCCCGCTATATCTACCTGCTGACTCCATAAGAAAAACTCGTATCAAAGTTCGCGTGAGCTGAGCAGGACTTATCAACAGTCAGCAGGAGTTATCACCAAATTCTCCCAACATTTAAACGGTTATTCCTGTGAAGATAACAAAGTAAATAAAATTTCATCAACACCATTAGCTAGTTAACATTATTTTTTTTAAAACATATATCAAATTAGGAACTGTCGTGTCAGCAATATCAACAAACATCGTCCTACAAAAATGTAATTTACACAATTCTTGATAACCTTTGCTGAGACGTCATAATTTTTACGTCATAAGGGAGGTCGCGACCTTCGTGTTTTTTAAGCCGGAACGGCATTGGTAAACAAAACCTTTAATGAAAATGGGTGACTTTGATGTTTGTAATTAAAAAAACCCAATGAATATCACCATAAAAGGGAAAATGCAACAATCTTAACATTTATATAAACCTGTTAAAATCTATGGTATATTTGCAAGCTACTTATGAACTAAGCTTTTGGGGAAGCGTATTTTTAATATTTCAAATCATGTAATTTTCCCGCGAAAATACAAATATAGATGTATCCGTGTTTATGTTTGATTTATGGATGATAAACATGTCATCTGAATGTGAATATGATTGATGCTGAAAAAAATCAGCCTGCTCGACAGTATATAAAGTGTGTGACTCGTTCGCTTTGCTCACTCACCAACAAACTTCATATTCTGGCTCGGCAGGCTGATATTTTCGGAATCAATCAATTCACAACCAGATAACATATATATCTCATTTAATTGTCAACTATTGCTTCCCGATGAAATGGCCTTCTAGCAAAATCAGACCAAGGGTTACAGAAGATTCCAGACTTAGATTTGCATATGCAATTCATCCAAGAATAGTAACATTGGAAAGAACATCAACTTTAATAATTGGATGGAAGATCTCGACCACAACCTAAATACAACAAATGTAGTTGCAGTAGGAGAATGTGGACTCGACATCAATAAACAACTAGAATACTTTGAAAAACAGATTGTTCTGGCTGTAAAGAAGAGCCTTCCTTTGGTGGTTCACTGTAGAGGTGACAAATATTTAGACATGCAATGTTTGAACAGCCTGACTCGTATCCTACCAAAAGACTTCAAAATACACAGACACTGCTTTAATGGAAAACAAGATACATATTATAAATGGAGAGCCGGCTTTCCTTACTGCAAATTTGGAGTATCTCCATTTATTATACTAGATGAGACGTATCGAGACTTTTGATCTCTTCTTTGTCATATGCAGCTGGATAATTTGATCCTGGAAACGACCGCTCCTTACCTACATACATCTGCAGAAAAGTTTGGTTCGCCAATGCTACTTCAGGATATAGCTACAAGGATTACCAGTGTTTTCTCGTGTAGTTTCGACGACGTATGAAACTACTACGAGAAATGCATTGCAGCTATATAATATCATCGTGTAATTAATATGTAGATAAACCTGTTGTATATACATACATGTCATGTACATATATCTTTTTGTTTGAAGAATGTCGAAGGTGTTTTTTATTGGCCATGGACATAACAGTATTTGGACAGCTTATTTTGATTACTAGTATAAGGACACTTTACGTTATTGATGTATGAAGATATTTTTGAACACTAATAACTTTCATATTTTACTACTATTTGGGACATGTACGCCAATTCTATAAAGGAGGGAGGAATGTAAAGAACAAACCAATATATTCGGAACACCTCTAATTGGAATACCGGAAGTGACGAGACAAATATATTTAGACGGCAGTCACCCACCAGAATTCGAACTGTTAAGACGTACGTTGTACAACTGCCATCCTTGACGACAGTTCCCGATGACCAAAGGCCTGGGGTATATTATTCAGGTATACACACACTGTTATTTATTACAATTGTGTTGTCTGTCCTTCGATTTACGGATTCTGAATACCCCTGGTATCTTCAAAATGTTGCTATGGAATCGTCCGACAAATTCTAATGGCTCAAATGCACGTTTGATTTCAAGCAAATGTTAAGCAAGAGTTGCATTTGACATACTTACTGCACTGAAATGTATTATAATGTGCAGAATAAATGTTAAAAATGACGATTTGAGAAATAATTGTTAAAAACAAAATGTTTATACGGGCAACACCTCTTTTTTATTGTTTCATGAAATCATATAACTACTTCCATTGAGCATGAACAATGTTTTAGTTCCTCTACGTAGCATGGAAAATAATATATAATTACGATCGTTCTTGTTATATTGTATCATAATTTTGTTCCTGAGTTGAAGGAATGGTTTCTTCATAATGTGATTCTGCGTTTTTATTACCTATAAGTACAAAATTGTTAATTGAAATACAGTTGTTTGTTACAACATTTAGCAACAATATGATAATACATTTCCTTAAATAAATATAAACAAAATAGCTGCTGGCAGGGGATTAGTTAATTACCTACATTTAGCTATTGTGGATGTGTTAAGGTCAGGATACCGACTTTTATGTACCCTGCCTTACTATATAATTAGATGTGTGTGGCATTGTTTGTTTTACTATACACACATATATAATGGCATCTCTTTATCGGTTGTGTTAGGATTCTTATTTTCAAATTACCAATAATCAATGAGCTTGCTTTTTAAAATCGGATACACGCCAAGAGATGTTGTTTGATTGGTCAAAATATTTAACTGTCTTGCATATGATAGGACTGTCAAAAATAAAAGATAGGCACCAGACATTATGTTTTTATCCTTTGACCGACCGTTGTGTTATATGTCGTTCCCTTTTTGAATTTTAAACTTTAATGACAGAGAGTTAATTGCAAAAGTATGAATTAAAGTTTAATGTAATAGTAGATGTTTGCACTTGTTTTTTTATTGTACCGTTCATACGTGGCATCCTATCAATTTATCATTAATAGAAAATACGGATTTATGGTAATGGATCTATATACAAACGAATGCTTACAAATTATTTATTCACAGATCATACCAAAATGCGGCAAAAGAACCATTACAGAAATTTTAGTTGAATGTCAATAAAACATCATTAACATGCTTCAATAAATGTCTAAGATTTTCCTGTTGGATTCTAACTGTTCTAGAATCTGGATGAATTAAGATCACTCGCTTACCTTCCTTAATTGCTATAGCGCATGGTAGATCGTAGGAAACCCCGATATGTGTCACAATGCGAGTGATCATATGACCTATCCAACGCAAATGACGACTGCGAAACTATGAAAGTGCTGCTACATTTAATGTTCATGCTACGAGAATTCTGATTGAACGAAAAAGGTCATAAATGTATTTATCATATGATTATACATTCATGACATAAGGTCACTCTCATTTGACCCAAAATGGGGATTGTCGTAGATCTCGCACATTGCTACACATCAGTAAAGGGAAATAAGTGGGGAATCTGGTTTCTATCGGATTAACTGTTCTGATTGTGTCGCATTTTTTTCTTAATTCTATTCTATAATATCTAAGATAAATTCCTAAAATAACTGTCATTATCAGGACTATTAAACACAAAGTATATTGATAATTTTTAATTTGGAACGCATGTTATTATATTAATCTAGAGCTATTTATATTTAAGATAACATTTTGACGTTTGCTTTTAGTATACAATATAATGTTTTGCGACTCAGGAAACTTTGTATGTTGTAGATAGTGAGTTGTGATTGTATTTTGACCAAGATAATATTGTGATGTGTATATGATTATATTTTAGACGCACTGCATGTACTCCCGCCTGTTTGTACCCCCGATGTAAAGGGATATTATGTATTTTGTCATTCTACAAATATTTTAATTCTTAATCAGTTTCTTTTGTGTACATGGTGTTGCTTTAAACACCATTTAGACGTTTATATCACCGACATATTTTTTCAATATTTAATGTGAAACCAATATGGCGAATTTACAAGCGCAAAAAAGTTGTTGATGGTCAATTTATGGGTCAAATGACCCAGATAATGGATGCTATATGTGTCATATGAAAATACATGCATAATAGAATTGAAATCCCACATATAAATTAATAAAATTATAATAACAATAATATAAATACACATTAGGGTTACACATTTAAATAAATGTAAAATTAAAAATGAAAATGAAACATTATTGGCCAATGCATCAAACAGCACAGTCAAAAATAGTTTTGAAAACGGTAATCAAACTCATTCAATAAACGGCCCACCAAAGTGTAGAATATATACTTTGGACCAATTGAGCAAACTGTATGTTCTAATACGACTGGAGAAGACCAATACAAATAGGAGTCAAGAGAATATATTACTTTTTCTCATTGATTCTATTTGGTGATAAAGTCATTTCTTTTAATTCAGAGGCTTTCCTTTTCCTGTCTGCTTCTATCATCAGACTTGGGGTTATGGTCAAGTATGGTGACCTTCAGTAGAGAGTATTGATCCGCTTATTTTCAGATGCCTACTCTGCAATGTATTTAGGAAAAAACTTACCAATATTTGCATAATCGTTTGTGAATGCATTATTTAGATATCCACTTGTATTTTGTCTATTTGTATCCCCGTCTGCTTTTCCTCGTCTATATCTATAATAAAAATATATAATAATAGCGCTCTATCATGGTCGAGATGACTTTGCATAGAGGTCAATATTATGAAAAGATAGATAAAACAATGATGGTCAACAATTCCAACGATATCAACAAAGCGAAAAAGCATGTCTCTCCTGAAATCACAGAACATAAAAAAGACCATGACGTGGAAAATTTAGGTCCTGTATGTTGATAAATATGAATATGTGGCGGTGCTAAAGCTGTGAATGGGGTCTCACACCTCCGGTGCCTGAATATGTGGCCTCTGACGGCAAAACAGGTAAACACAAACGATAAAGCAAAACCTCACAAATTCGCTTACCGGATCTAAACCAATATATTAGTGATCTTAAAATTATATGTGGATGGCACAAAAAGGACAAATTGGACCGAATCATGTAATACCAGGTTGACTTAAGAATGTTTGTGCCAGGTCAGGAACTTCAGTACTCGTGCATACAATGTGTGTTTGTGTATCGATTTTGCCAGGAGTTCTTTCGACAGTGAGGTATTTTCATTTTATTGTTTAAGAATATATATTATTTCCGCCATGTTATTCTTATCCTAAGTCAATACGAATATGAGTTCTGCTTCCATCGTTATCTTCCTTTTAGGGTTTTCAAACTTAACATGTGGGAGATACAATAGCGTTTGTGTGTGTTTTCACCTGTCAATCTATTCACCCAACAAAGTACATGTACACTATATAAATGTAGCATAACTATATAGCACTCCGTATGTCTACAAAACATATTAAGCATAAACAACAAGATACTATTATTTCTCCGTGATTTCCAATACATGTATTTTGTTTATGAGTGAATCGCTTGTTTGAAAGATAATTCGATTTGGTGTTTATTATTCAAAGTTTGGCATTGCATGTGTGTAACTGCGCTATGACTATTTGACATTGGACAAGTAAATCATTATATACTTATTGACTGGGTATGAGGGAATAGCAAGTTTGTTGTCCCCGAGACACTGTCTATTGACCGAGGCGAAGCCGATGTCAATAGTCAAGGTCGAGGGGACAACAAACATGTTATTCCCAAATACACAGTCTATAAGTGTTTTATTATACCGAAAAACATTAAGCTCATAGTTGAATGATCACCTCAAAATGACAAAGACAAAACGCATCTGTTGCCAGCATATTGCATTATCAATCTGGATATTGTCTGATGGACATTGTTATGCTATTTCCCCATTCATTCATAAGAGTTTGATTCTTTTGAGAATGTAGACTTCAACATAAATTTATATGGTGACTACAACAGTCTTATGAACATTTTGAATTTTTTTTGATTTTTTTTGAAATTTTGAACTTTAAAAAGAAAAATATTTTAGAATTTTGAAAATTTTGAAATTTTATGAAATTTTATGAATACTGAAATTTTTGAAATTTTTGAATTTTTTTGAAATTTTTGAAATTTTGGAATTTTTTAAAATTTTTGAAATTTTGAATTTTTTTGAAAATATCAGAGTTTTCGTTAAAAGACGATGAAGTCCGAGTGTTCCGAATAAATATATAACTTTTATCCAATCCGGTCGTGGAACTAAAAATCCGGGAAAACGATTCACATTGCCGATACATAGTCTTAAAAACTATGGACCGCTCAATAGTCAAACAACTGGGAAAGGAGAAAATAGCAATTTTAATGTAGAAAAGTTTGTAGTGATGTTCATATACTGAGGTACAATAATAAATGATTATTACACGATGATATACGTCTTGTATTTATTAATTGGATTTTCCCTTACATCTTCAGTGACCGGATTATGCTTTACGATATGAGTTATTGTCATGTTTTTACTTATATTTAATCAAAAAGTGTGTACGCAAAAACTCTCCTATATTTCCATGGGATTACAATATGCCTATCAACAATAACGAAAAATGATAAAAGGGGGAGTCACATATGTTGTCAAAATAACCGTTAATTATTTGGTTGCAAAATGTAATATGAGTAGCGCATACACAACATTGAATGATACATTAATCAGATTTAATAAGTATTAAATTCGTTTATTGCACTAAACGTAGATTGTTGTTATCAGTTATATTGTACTTTATGTTATCATTTATTTGTAATTTTTAAAGTGATAAGCGACATTTAAAAACCTATATAGTTTTGTACATGTGGTAAGCGAGGGCGCTTTGCCCGTGCAGTTGCGTAAAACTTTCCCGCCAAGGTACGAATGAGATATATATAAAAGAAATTGGTTTTTGTCTTCATTCCAAACTGAACGCAAAAGGAGGATCACCGGAAATCCCTCCCTCCCCCCCTTTTTAAGATTTAGATTTCTGCTGTTTGATTTATATTTTCAGATTTATTCCTACTACTCGATTAGAACGTTATGACTTTATATAACACCTTGGATGGTATAGATGCTTGATCAACAGATGACATGGCGGAATGTATCACTTATACTGCTGGTGGCCCGGTGGTGTATTATTAAATCAATGATGGTTGCCCGTCATTCAATAACTTTCCGTCAGCTAATTAGCTTTTGTCAACATTCATTTAATTGTTGATCAGTTTATTGTGTTGTATTATGTTGTGTTGTGAATAAAGTCATGACAATATTCGCCAAAAGTCAAACCATTGTTTGTTGTTCATAGAACCTAGAAGTAATGAAATGAGCTTAAAGATCATCTAGAGGGATTTATTAAACATAAAAACTTCTAGTTGATTATACATCTGCATTCCTATTTAGATATTCAGAGATATCTAGCTGCATATATCGTTAGTTGTATATTATTAGCAATATGTGCAATAAATCAAATAATACCTCAAGATTGCCAGGAATATAATGATACACACAAATGTATTAGCAATACAGGTTCCAATTACTGCATATATTATATTCAATGTATGATCTGTTGTACTTTGTTCATCTGACGGTGGTGTACATGTAGCTGCAAATCAAATATACGTGTCATATTAATTAAAACCAAACATAGCAAATTTATGAAAAAAAAAGGAATCAAAAGAAATTATGATAGAAAGCAAAAGTTATGAATCAAATGCCTAACAGTCATTATAACGTTTGGAACAATAATTTATACAATCAAGTGAATGTAATACTTTCAAATGTATATATGGTGCTCTCCCTATAGCAAACATAGCTGCCGTTACTAAATTATGAATTATTTTATTTTATTTTAACCTTTATTTTAAGTCAAAATGAGACACTGTTTTACTGTGAATTTTCTTTCAGTCGATTTATACCTATAATTGACATTAACATCTTTTTACATGCAAGCAATGGCTAAAATGAAACCGATATAGGTGTTGTTACTGAAAATCAGAAATACTTGACTATTACTGCTTCATTTTCAGTAATAAATCGAATCAAAATGTTCTTCGCAGGCAGGTGATCCAAAATAAATGGAACTGGGAGGTTTTTTTATTGATCTACCCTTTCAAAATTGTAACTAACTGCATACTATTTGTCTATTCCAGTATGGCAACTGCTCGAAATCATATAAATGTGATTAATTAACAATGAAATCGTATTTTTTGTGACCTTTTGTTCCAATTTAAGCTACAGCTACACGACAATCGTTAGTTCAACAATATCGTCTGTGTTTTTAAGTGCACATATTTGATCAACCGATTTATATTGGTTCAATAAATTACATTTATTTTGATAATATCAACATCATATTAACATCTTTTTCACAGAAACCACTACATCAACTTGGATCAAATTATGGTCTTTGATTCGCTTACTTTCAGTAACAGCTCAGTATTGCCATGTTTTAGACGGTAAACTACATCAACAATGGCCTTTTAATAATACTGAGCATCATATTTGGTCCAGTTTTCGACTTTTCCAATAACATATTTATAGTTTGCATATCCGCTTCATATGTTGGTGTATCTATTCAGATGTGACCATGACGTGTCGCAATGCACCTAGATGAGTAACCTGTGAATGCATATTTCTTTGATTTCCATAAAATTACTCATGGAATGATTATCTTAATAAATCAAACTATGTGTGTATCGATGGGCATTATTACTAATTGCTCATTTTAAAATGCTAAATTATTTTCAACAACCTGAGACAAGACACTGATATCCTTTGAAGCCTTCAACACATCCATATGTACAATTTCCTTCAAATCGTTCACACAAAGTACTGTGGCATGTATTGCAATGTTCTACACAATCAAATCCATGGTCACCATCTGAGCATTCTGTTAAATATAATACAGTTCACATTATGAATATAATTGAAAAAAGAAAGAAAACAATAATTAAAAAAAGAGAGAAAAAAACACGGAGAAAAAGAAGAAGACAAAAAGCAGTATGAACGTTCACGTTGAAATAAGTTCGAATATAAACTTGAGTTGGTTTTTCAATCAAGTGTTCTGAATAGATCTTTATTTGTCATGTCTTGCAATTGATTCTCGCCATGCTAAAATGTGTCTTATATTAAACCTCGGTGATGACTTCTGTATTTGAAGAGAAACAAATGCAGGTAAGAACAGAATAGTTCAGGGAAAGAGTTGAGGTCAAAGACAAAGCTGAAAATTAATTATTGTACACCCAGAGAGAATACAAAGACTTCCACAAAAAAAAAATTAAATATATCTACAAAACAATAGTGTACAAAATATTCACAGTCGTTGCTGATAGCTTTGCAAAATTGTTTCTTTGCAAAGATTTTGTTTTGAATGATATTTCTGTTGCATCAGGCTTTGAAAAACACAATATTGTCAACACGAATTGTTTCAATACGCAATACGAGCAGTTACAGTTGAGGTCCAAAATAAAGGACAACGTATACGTAGATGAAAGGTTTACAATAACTCATCCTGTATCTACAGATGGTTGCTGCTACAAAAGGAAGCTACTGAACCAAGGGTTCATAATGGATAAGTTGAAGTAATCACTTCGAAAGATTTACGATCCCCGCCATGACTTCATAGGATACTTGTTTATCAGAAACTATAGCCCATCATCTATCACAACTTATATTTCGGCAATAAGTTGTGTACACAAACCAAATAGCCTAACAGACACAGCTAATTCATTCCTGATTAAAAAGATTCTAAAAGGAGGACAAAATCTGAAAGGTAAAAAAGATACAAGACGTCCTATAACTAAAGTTATTCTAATAAAGTTAATGAATGCTTTACCTTTTGTAATTCAAAACGTTGATAATCAATTGCTTCTTAAAGCAATGTTTGCATTGGCTTTGTATGCCTTTCTACGGATAGGTGAAATTACAACAAAACATAATTTTGATGGAAGCAAAGTATTACAAGTATCGAATGTTTCTTTTAATGTCGAAGATAAAGATATAAAAGGTCTATCAGTAGTGATTACAAATTACAAGCATAGTGATTTACATGCAAAGACCATATTTATCCCTCGGGAAATTGGCAATGCTGCCTGTCCAGTGAAGGCAGTTCACAATTATTTGTCAACCTTTGGTCACACAAAAGGTTCATTATTTCAATTTCGCTGTGGTTCCCCAGTTACTCAGTCATACTTTACCTCTTCGTTGAAATCTATGTTGATGTTCATTGGTCTTGACCGCAAGTTTTATAAAGGCCATAGTTTTCGTATTAGCGCAGCAACATCTCCTGCGTCTAGGGGCATTCCTTTATCTGTTATTAACTGGGTTTGTAACCAGAGTATCACGATATATGACACTAGAGAAGCAGAAACGGCTTACCCTACGGAGCACCCAAGTTCACCGCCTGTTCTTAGTTGGTTCGTATTTGCCAATCTTTTGTTTTCTGCATAGTGTCTTGTAGATCATTGATAGTCCTTTTATTATTTTTCAGTTCACAATTATGTTGTGTGCCCTTCGATTTACGGATTGTGATTACCCCTTTCGTGTCTTAAACCTCCTTTTATATCTACAATTTAAATTCTGTAAAAAGGGAGTATAAAGTGGAAAATTCCTTATTAAACAAACAATGTTCTGTATTGTCTACATAAATTTCACTACCACAGCATAATTACAATCACCAGTAGTATATACATAAGAAAACCAGCGAGTACACAATTGATCTCAGAAACACTGGCATTTTTTTTGGAAACCAATAGTGGACTTCTATGCAACATTCAAAGAAAGCTTGTATCCAATTGACCAAACACTTTCAGAGGAAATTTCGTTTTTGTTTTTGACCGATAAGAAATGATAATTTCATCCGGTGATGTTGGTCGACAAATCGGAGCCGATAGAGTATATTTCTAGATATCTTTTCATTACGATTCTAATTTTCCCATCATTTTCAAAGGACAATAATATTGATTTGTACCTCGTTAATCATAAACTTCAATATCCTCTTGCTGCCATGTCGGTTGATCAATCGGAATAAAATTAGGTACTGTGTATCTTCATTTGGCAGCTTGGGGCAGAGAAGAGTATTTACTTTGTATTTGACAAATCATAAACCTGAATTATCTCATCCCACCAAAGAGCAAATTGTTTTCATCATGCCGAAACATGCGAATTTAGCTTTTACCAAAAATAAAATTTCATCCAGATGCTTAATAATTTGTTAGAGGGTATACCACGAAACTGGCACAGAATCAAGAATACAAATACATAAAATCACATGTACACACAATGCAAAAAGCTTAGAACCCCAATGCCTTTTGAAATGACAAATGAAACGATTAGTTTCATAAGATTAAGGCCCAAAATAATCCCAGAAATATTAATGTGACTTGTTAGGACATTACATTGGCTTGAGGAAAACAACAACAGAAATGGTAATTTAATGGGGAGATTGTCACACTATCACAAGGCCAATTTTTACACTTAATATTGTCCATTTTAGGTATTGAGCTTCACAGTTCATAAATCACGATAAGATTGTCATTTCACTTGGACATCAATAGTTCAAATTTAAGTATCGAGTGATACCACCACATGCTTGGATGATGGCCTCAACCTTCCGTCTCATCCTTCCAGTTAGTCTTCGGATGTGCTGCTTTTGTAGCTGCTGCCATTCCCGATGTAATGTCGCTTCCAATTGCCGAAAGTTTTGTACATGAGGTTCAACTGCCTGTACACGACGGCCATGTCCCAAACATGCTATATCGGATTCGATTTCGGGCTCAAATAGTGACAACCGGAACCTTTCCACCGTAATGGAAGCGGGAGGTATGGCGCCGTAAAATCTTATTCAACCCACCATTTCTTTGGAAATGCCTGTACCAAGTCAGGGCCATTGCGGTTTTCCCAGTTTTCCGGTTGTTGACTGATTTTGTATGTTTGTTGATTTATGACTTTTGCCTGTCCCTTTGGAAGATTGCTCGGTGTTCGGTAATTTTGTTATTACCCTTATTAAAGAGAAGTCATGGCTTCACTTTGAAGGTAGACCGTTACTGCCCTTAAGCGATGCAGCCTGGCGTTGTCATCCAAAAACACAGGTCTTGCAGCTAGTAGGTGGTTGTCTAAATGAGGAACAACTGGCTATAAGAAATCTCTGAAGTACTGATAAGTTGTTAGGTTTCCTCGTATGGCGACCAGTTCCAACTTGCAATCATGAGAGATAAGCCCCCATTACCGAGCCTCCACAGTTGGCTGGATGTTCCTAGGGTATACGCCGTATTTTTCTGTCTCCAAACACTCATTCGTCCATCGGTTACATAAGGCAGAGTCCGACGTTCGTCCGATCAATGGATCCTACGCCAGGTCCACAAATTCAAACCACGTCACGCTAAGCACCATGTCAAACGTAATCGTTGATGTCGATCTAATAACATGGGACGTTGAGTTACTCTCCTTGACTTCATTCCTGCTGATTTCAAACGGTTCCTCACTGTTCTTGCTGTCAGACGTCTATATGGTAGCCATTGTCTTTTTAGAACAGGACTGGTTGCGAACGCTGTGACGTTACATGTGGTGGCAAGACTTTCACGCTTTTGACAAAGCCGACTGACTACTATATAATAATAGTTCATCTGCCATCCAATAGGTTTGACGGAAATTCCTGTTGACGCATGCCGAGTATTTACCATCTTTGCGACTCAGATATTCCCCTACGTACCATGTTGATAGATAATTAATATTTGTTTTCAAAACAACGGACTTACATACACAAATTTGAAGCGTGGACATACTGAATTTTGGATATTGCATGGGAGGCATGGTTCATGTGCATGGTATTTCGATATTGAACTTAGTCGTCACACCTGTGTGATCACATCTTTTCAATGGAACACATGTCTTGTTAAAATCAATATTTGCACTTAAATTGAAACTCGTGATAACATGTTATAAATCAGTTTATCAGGGGGTGCTTATGTTTTTTCTTTGTGTATATATAGACGTAATCGTCATTTCAACCGATGATATTATTTTGAATAATATTGACATCTGTAATTTACCTTCACTGCACGTATCACCCTTCCATCCTCGCTGGCACCCTTTTGGAGGACATATTCCTGTAGCTTTAATGCAAGCTCCGTAACGGCAATAACATTGATGTGCACAGTTTATACCAAAATATCCATCATCGCACGCTAAGTGATAAGAAAAGACAACTCTGCATGTATATTGTACATTGTAATTCTAAATATAAGATTTGAAACGAAATATGCTTACTGTTCACCCCTAAAACAAGTGAGTAAAATACTTATTCATAGACGTACCCTCCACTACAATTAAATTGCCAACCTTAAATACTGTTTAAATACGACTTCTCTCAAAAGGATATTTCAAACCGTCTTCAAAATCGTTCAGCCGATACAAGTTTAAAATAAAAGAGAAATATTTGTTTTTGAAATTGGAGTCACACAATGGGCCGTTTCCTATTAAAGAATTCCAATTCATGTGTGTTCTATTAATGTAGAAAATGAACACAGAAATGGTAAGAAGTAAAATAGTGTTAGCTACGAGTCTGGAATAGAATCATTTCATTTATACATTTGCTTACCTTTCTTTCGCAAAGTAGTTTATTACATATACATTACTGAATTGCACAGCTCCTAAATAAAGTAATTATTAATAAAACAAAGGTACTCTCCCCTTAGGTGACCGTAGCCGATTGTGGCCATCATGTTGAGACCCTCCAAAAGATTTTAAAATTATTTGGCTTTCCAATCTTTTGATTATGATCCTACCTGATGAAGGTTATTCCAGAAACGCCTCATGCTCACTAAAGTTTTTATTTGATAAATTATAATACGATGAAGATGCCGAATTTTCGTCCCACAGAAGGACTTTATCAATGTCTATTTAAGTATTATTTAGAACCAATATGGCGTCTTAATATATATATATATATATATATATATATATGCATCAAAGGAAGCGTATGTAGATTGAGGTAATAGTATGTCAACTTTGTAATAGCTGCCTTTTCCTGGTGATTTATACTTCCACTTAATTTGAATGCCTTTCATTATAGAATGCAGTTTTGGTAACTATGGTTACGATTGTAATCAATCATGTGACGGGTGCTTATCTAATTCCTGTGATAGAAAACAGGATGTCTGTACAGATACAACTGGATGTAAACCTGGATGGCGGTATACACAGTCTGTGCAGCAGATGTGTGACATAGGAATGTAAAGGAAATGTTTTATTATGCATAAGAAAGGAACAACAAAATGTATGAATTATCGTAATATAAGTAAATGCATTGTTCTATTAGACTATTGACCCTTTTCCAATACCATATATGCCATGAAACGTACATGTTTCACCTGTGCTATGAGATAATATATTGGAGTGAACTGCTTTTCTCCGGATCACCCCCTACTATCCAAATAGCATCAATGCCCCCCGAAATTTGGTATTTAGAGGTCATACATGCACGCATCAAGCTGAAAATTATCTTTCTTTATTGACCTGCATTTAATATTTTTATTTGTGCTATTCCATATATTATTTCTTTCCAAAAAAAAAACCCAAAGCCAATGGAACTTTTTGCAAAAGCGTTATCAACGTCACCTTTGTGTATCACGTCCTAATAATTGCTTCTAAATTATGTTTGGTGAATCAGTATTGTTTTTACCTTAATGAATGGCATCAACTTATTTCTGTTTTTTGTTTTTTGTTTTTTGTTTTAATTTGTTATATTTTGTTTGTGTTTTTCGCTACATAGTCAAAAAAGGAATTATTATATTGCAGTAAATGACATATGCGCACATCGCAAATTATAGTTGTATGTATGCTTATATTATCTTGCATTTAAATTTGCTTTCAAAGTTTCTGAAGATATTAGGCATGTACAGTTAAATTAGTTTTTGATAGCTTTAGGCACAAAGTGATTTACAATATAATTGCCAAACCTGGGTAGAAAGCTACATTTAATTATTTTAATTTTCTTTAAAAGTACCCATTACCATCCCGAGATTCATTGTGGTTGTTCATTAGTACTATCATCTGGTTGTTTCTGTGTTCGTCTTGCTATGGATTAGGGGTTAATTATACTGGCACGAGACCCATAGCCAAAGTAGATAAAAAATCTACCAGTACACCAATACAAACACGGCTAGTTAAAGGCACTTAATTAAACAATATAATTGAAATAGAAGAATGTTTATATAAATTTGTAAATTCAAATACATTTTTCAGAAAACTAAACAGGGTGATATAAGACTATATATATATTAATTTAGTACGCAAGGTGCGATTCTGGAATGAGTTCGTGTTGCTCAAATATGGTTTGCAGATCACTGTTTGTCCTTCTGTTATTAGACATTGTCTTGTCTGTACTTCGATTTACGGCTTTTGATTACCCCTTTGGTATCTTCGAACATTTTTTCATCAGATACGCGCAAAGTCCCAAGATGGAAAGGCCTAATAATTCGAAAGTCATTGGCAACAAGAAAGGAAATGGATCGTAACAGGATAGTCCAAGTCGCATGATAAACCTTAATTATATAGAAACATCAAATAAATATCCCGTTCATGTGTTTTTATTTATAGTGTCCAGATTAAATTGATTTGCGTCTTTTCCAGTCACAACTTCGTCAATGAATTCGGCATCTTCATCGTATTATAATTTATTAAATAAAAACATTAGTGCGCATGAGGCGTTTCTGGAATAACCTTCATCAGGTAGGATCATAATCAAAAGATTGGAAAGCCAAATAATTTTAAAATCTCTTGGAGAAAGTAAACAAAGGGTCTCAACAGGATGGCCAAAATCGGTTACGGTCACCTAAGGGGAGAGTACCTTTGCTTTATTAATAATTACTTTATTTAGGAGCTGTGCAATTCAGTAATGTATATGTAATAAACTACTTTGCGAAAGAAAGGTAAGCAAATGTATGAATGCAATTATTCTATTCCAGACTCGTAGCTAACACTATTTTTCAATTGGGCATACAATATAAGATTAGTTAATCAGATCAATTTGCACAAAAGTCATTCAAATAATAACACGATACTATATTGTACTTCTATAGAACCAGGATCGTTTGTCATTGGATAATATATGGTTACGCTCCAATTATTCGTTCGTTCGTCTATCGTGCGTTCGTTTCGTGTATCGTGTGTTCGTTCGTTTGCGTTTTCCGTATAGCTCGTTCGTTCGTTCGTGTATCGTGCGTTCGTTTCGTGCATCGTGTGTTTATCGTATCGTTCGTGTGAAGCGTTCCTTCGTTTCGTTTGCGTTTGGTGCGTATTGTAAACTTATACGATCCAAGATCTGTACTCTTAGCTTATGAGAATAAACTGCACATTCGTGCAGTAATAGGAGATATAAGAAAAATGAATTCTAGTAACCTAAATCACACATGGGCAGCTTGGGTTGCCATCCAGATTTACAGCCACTTTGGTCTGTACATGCCCCATTCCGTTTATCACATGTGTCAAGTAAACAACCTTCACAAGAATCTTCACAGTTATAACCATACATTCCAACACTACATTCTGAAATCGTTTCATATATATAGCAATGATATATGTCCGTTTGTAATAAAATCATAACTAAAAATGAAATATATAAGTTTAATACAAATGATTTCAGTTACATGCTCAAAACATAACTTTTAGTACTACTTTCTCCAAAGGTATATTACATTGTTACTGTTTTGTAGGCTTTAGTGTAACTTGATATTATACAGGTGTTGTTTTGTTTGCTTGTTTGGCGTCCGTGTTTCACTTGGTTGTTTAATCGTTGTATGATAATATTGTTGTTTATTAGTATTTCACCTATATATTCTACTGTTGTTGTAATAGATATGGAACTTTTTACTGCGGCGGCGTAAACCTATAGAAATGTTGAATTTGGATGAAAAATGACTTTCCTGTGGGAATATATCGCTGAAAGGCTCATTTCCTTTTATATGCAAACCCTTTCTAATATGTTAGGGTCCGTTGTTGAACTTGTGATTAAGCTAATCATTTGATTAGCCATAATTACATGATTCATTCCTAATCACATACTTAGCTAATTCAATGATTAAATATGATTAGTTAATGCATTGATTAAATGTCAGTTCAGGAACAAGAATTAATCATTCCATAAGCGAAGTATGGGATTAGGAATTAATTATGTAATTATGGCTAATCATCTGGATAGTTTAATCACAAGTTCAACCACGGACCCCAGTTAATTGTTTACAGTTTTTGAACGTGTTCGTGTGACATATATAGCTGATATACTGCTGAGTTATATTAATGAAACAATTTCAGCCATTCTCCTTACCAATGTTACAGCTACTTCCTTCGTATCCACGTTGACATCCACCCTCAGGACATGTTCCATGAACATGATTACACGGAAAATTAACATTTCTGCAATGGCAATCTTCTAAGCATTGACTTCCAAATGTTCCTGCGGTGCATGCTACAAAATATGTTGTATTGATACGTACATTAGAAAAATATCTACCAAAAACAAGAGACTCAAGTTATATATGTCTTAGAAGTATATATCAATAGAAGTGTTGTCATCGAAATCGTATTGCATGTCTCTTTAGACGGAAAGCAAATATATTATAATATATTTCAAATTTATCTTGATTTTAACTTTTGACGCAAGGACATTGAGAAAATGCACGAAGTATATATCGGTATATGTATTGACAATTTTTTCAAAGAATGTTAAAAAAATATGACACGCTTTCGTAATAGAATCATAGATTTATTTGCTGAAATTCAATTTCAACATGAAATATAGTATATGCCTGTGGTAACTTACATTGGTTACAATATTGGTTTAACCATCCATTGTTACATCCGTATATACATCTGCCGGTTTCTAGATGGCAGGATCCATGACAGTTCTCTGGGCATGTCTGGTTGCAGTCTTGGCCAAATCGTCCAACAGGACAACCTATGAAATCAAATGTAGATATGTGGGTTTGATGTGGGTTTACTGTAGTCTTCATAATAATAATAATAATAATATTTTCTGTTGCAAGATATACACTACAAAGTTACATGTAATCATTTTACTTTTTGTCGTTGTTTGCATGGTCATTTCACGATTCATGGCTGGTTTTGTGCTATCTATTTGTATGTTAAGCCATATATTGTTTTACAATAATCCGTTTCTATTATACATACTGCATTGAGATACTATATGGATGCATCAGCAACAATAATACAAATACATGGCATCTCGAAATCAAGGTCAAAAGCTGGGACAACACGAACAAATATCAAATATATCTAAAGAGCGTTCTTACTGCTTCGATCAAAAACAAGCACATACCGACCACTTCTACTTCACACAAATCTACGTTCACTGATCCTGGTACATAGATAACATAACGTCCCATAATGTACGGGTCTGCATAATGGCTTAGAATTGGTAGACTGTTGTTTAAATCTATAGTCATAGTTAGTAACATTCCGTCTGTCCGGCTTCCACTGGTATTAGTGGCATACACATATGGTCCATTACCACCTTCTATAAACAGAACATAACAGCTACTTAACAAAAGTATGTGTATGCTACCTTTTTGTGGTACCATTAAGTGTTGTATATAACACACATACACCAATAAAAAAAATATACGTGTAGATCAAATTTAGTGCGCGTGTCAGGAATAACCTTCATCTGGTAGTTCAATGCCATAATATTAGAAAGCCAAATAATTTTATAATCTTTGGGAAAAGAAATGTTCTATTAATAAACTAAATGAGTTTCATGCCTTAAATATTATACACTGTTGAAAATTGAAATTACTAGTTTACAAAGGTTAATTGGTTTTGTATTAAAAGCACAGTGTTCCAGAATCTAGAGCATTATACAGATTATTTGACACTATATTCATCAGTGTTGAGGTGTGTGATCGAATGGTAGGTGAATTTATTGCTACCTGTGCAATATGTGCCTACCACCACTAAACATGTGAGTTATAATCCTGTACGTGGTGAGTTGTACTCGTTACAACATTATGTCATCAAGTTTGTCTGTGACTTTCGACAGGTCGGTGGTTTTCTCCGGGTACTCCGATTTATTTCACCAATAAAACTGAAATAATGTTGAAAGAATTGACTATTACGTGTGAACTTTATCGTCCATGTAAGTGGATTGTATGTTCTTTTCATCATATGGTATTGACAAATGCTTTGACATATGAGTTTTACACTCATTGATTAACCTATTATAAATGTACTGTCAAAAGCGAAAAATATCGTAATCCAATGGTAGCAGAAGTAAAATGTGTCTCATTTATTACCAAAACTTTAAGCATATTTTTAAGTTCTTATTGACAGTCGAAAGGAAATTGGTGGGATTTCCCATGTAGACCTTTAACCATAATGCTGTTTAAAATATTACGAACATTTCACCAACACGCTAAAAATAGAAATATATATGTTGCAGATCATACGCGTATTTGGACCGTATGAGTATTTGTTTTCAAAATACCTATACGGTCGGACCATACGCGTACGGTCTGCCTAGTTTTAAGAGATTATCGAGGCTTCAAAACTATTTTACAGATCAACGTTATTCGAATCTAAAAATATTTAAAAAAAAAGTTAATTATCGCAATTGTATAATTTAGAAATAAGTCTACTTTAATCTACTAGTATTACAAACTTACATGTCCTGAATTTAACATGTTCGTAATAAGTGAATTCTGCTCACTCGCAGTTAACAAAATAGTTTGAAATTGAATAAAGTTATTAAAGTAATCGATCAAACCAACTGTTTACTCGTGAGAAGACCGAGATAATTACTAATGTTTTAATAATGAGAAAATACAATAAAAGTGTCAAAGTCTAATGCAAAAATTGAAAAAGGTAGTTTTGTAACCGTAAGAATACCTATTGTTGATAGGGCATCTGGTGATCTACCACGATTATTGTGTAGAGTTGATGATATTATTGTTAAAGATGCAAGTTTGTACAAATTATAATGTGAATTTGGTGGGTTAAGTTCATGTTATGATATGGGTGATATAGAACTTTTGGCACGTAAAGTTGAAACTGCGCATTGGCAAAAAGAAGAAATTTCTCTGCATGCTGCTGCAAAACAAGCAAGTTTTTCTCTTGCAAGCAAAAGATGTAAATGCATGGGAACATGCATGAACAAAACATGTAAGTGTAGAAAGTCCGGCGTTCCTTGTAGCAGCAAGTGTCACTCTGGGCGTGCATGCGAAAATGTGATTCAGGTAGACAATTAAAATTGAATTATAGTTCAAAAACTGTTTACTTTTCATGAGATGATGGTGTTTTGTTTAAGGTAATAATAATTATGATAAATGTAATTTGTAAAACTCAATAAAAGTTTATGATATAATGTTTGTATTGAAAAAAACCCATATGGTCTAAATACCCGTATGGTCCAGCTCGTACTAGACCGTATTAGTATACTCATAGGATCGGACCGTACGCGCACGGTCCAAATACGCGTATGGTCTGGAACATATATATTAATTATAATGTTAATTGTTCCTCTCATACTTACCACTAAATACAGCACTAATATAAATGTATATGCTTTTGATAACGGATAATTGTCCGAGGTCAATCTGCCACCATGCATCTGGACCACTATATTTGGAACATGACCTTGACGTTCTGTCACTATCTATTGCCAAGTTAGAATTGCCTTGTGTATGTTGTTGTGTTGCTGTACCAAGCGATGCTAGGTTATCTGTCAACGATAAATCTCATTACATTAGATATACAATGTATCTTGAAAGTAATTTGGACCGGGTTCGATCAATCCGCTGGTCACGCCAAGTCCTTTTACCGATCCTGTTGACATTTTTTATTTTTTGAATTATGAAATTCCTTAATCAATATGTTGACCATATAATTTCATGATAAAAACGTTTAAGAAAGTGGTGGCTCATGTGCCAATTCGAGTAGTTAGAATTCTGAATGGTTGTCCCTTCGGATTACACTTGGTACGAGGCTAACGTTCCTATAGATTTTTCCCTATTTTGTTGATTATCCGAATGATCATTTACTTCAAAATGAAAACGCATCTGATGAGTTTATGTGGTATGGTGGCATACAAGGTAGAAAAATATAATTGTCAACCGAATGAAACATTCAAGTGAACGAAGATTATCAAATACTTAAGCAGAATTTATACACAGCAAAAATGGTTCATTCTGCTATGTTCTTAGAGCTTATTACACATACTGATAACCAGCTGCTTGATTGTATTTATTTTGCTTGCTAGAACAGAATATGTATGGTATGATATTTGATAGATGCAGCGAAATTAGAGGTTGTTTATTTAATTTTTGAAGTCAGTATACGTACATGTACATCGTAGAAATATATGAATGCGCGGCTGTGGCGTTTAAGATTCGAGGTCGAGTAGATACACCATGTACATCGATGTTATCTATCGCAGAAATCTGTATATTTTGAACAGCTTTGAGTTGACAATCTATTCTTTACCCATATGGACAACCATTTATTATCAGCATCGTTGCTATGTGTGTTATCATGTAGAATAAACACAAAAAATGTATATGTAATTACATAGACAGATAGATGTCTTTTTATATTTTGTATGACACACTCCCCAAAATGTTTAAGTCCGTATCAAATAGTTAAGGGATTTGTTTATCAGCATTCTCCCTTTTACACAACTTCATACAATAAGAAAGTAAAGCTTCCAAAATAACACAGTGACATCTTTGGTCGTTACTTTAAGATAGTATGGTTTGTATATTGGCCCGGTCCCACTGTCGAAAAAGCTTTATATCTTTCATACCCAGAAGAAACAAAATGGTCAAAATATTAGTAAATGAATTTAGATTTATAACATCTACATGATTTATAACAATTATAGTCAATCTTCACTCATTGATGTTTAACTGCATGACTATCATTTTGCATAAGAACAGAAGTTTTAAATCATAAAACTAGCTTAACCCCATCACATTCTATTGAAGTGCCTGTACCAAGCCAGGAAAGTGGGAGGTCGTGTATTTGTGTGTTAGGGGTATCGATGTTGCCTCTTTCAGCTATTTTGATATTTAAATTTGGAATTGTTGCGGCAGTGTGGTATTTTTCTTTTTTCCTTTTATTATTATAAATCATACCTCTGCAAGAACATGTCTATTTTGTTTAGGTAGGGAAACATTGGTTGTCGGAAAAATGAATCAATGACCTAAGATTATGCATATGCACACACTTGGATAAATGCGGAAAATGCATCACATTATGTTTATAGAGAGGTAGTTCTATCACACTCAATATACAAGACGAACCGTTTTCTTTATGTCGTTTTAACCCAAGCTCCACACATGATGCCCTCTGACTTGGGTGTACTACTAGTAATCAAATTAAAGAATGAGAATGTCAAACATAGCAAAACATATTGTCTAGCTTCATGTGTAGCTAGATACGTCATTTCTTTAGGATGCATAGTTCTGAATCGCTAAAAGTTACAATTGTAGTATAATGTATAGAGGAAAGTGGACAAGAAATTTAGCCTAGTAATAGGGCAATCAGCTATTATTCCAGACACTCCTACCAAATTATTACGTACCAACGTTAATTAAATCTTCACGGACAAATTGGTGTGTAACCCACAAAGATTTAAAAAAATACTACTTGGTCTCATATTTAAACCACCACGGAGAAATATCCTCAACAATACTTACACTGATTGCAATATTGTGCTGCATAACCTTTGTTACATCCTTCAGTACAAATATTAGAATTATCACAGTTATCTCTTAGACAGTTACAACCCCAGATACAACTGCCATTCCCAGGATAACAGTGTTGATCAGTACATTTTAACGAACATCGTTGATTACAGTCTTCACCAAACCAAGTCTTGTGGCAACCTTAAAGTTATTATATAATAATCTTAATTTTGAATATTAAAAAATAATAATCATATCGTCCAATAGTCGGGGCTTTATATATGAAATGGTTTATTGGATATATTTATGTTTGAAATTTACAGGTCCTTAATAATACGATTTATTAAAACTAGTGTCAATCTCCCTCATTGTTAGGTAACCATACCCGATTGAGTCTATCTTGTTTAGACCATTTGGTTTACTTGCACCGTAACTAATTTAAACATTGTTTGGCTTTTGAATCTTCTGACCATGAGTATACCTGATTGAGACTATTGCAGAAACATGTAGCGGAGTGTGAACTATCGGTGAATATTGTTTACACGAACAAACAGAACATGCAGAAGAAATCTATCCAGTATCAAAATTCATATTACTTCGTTCATTTTGTTTCATTTTGAACGCAGTGAAATCTGTCTAAACCAAACCCTTAATGAGCGGAATCCCATACAAACCGAATTTTAAATAAAATCCAAATGTAGGAAATCAAGTCCAGTGTAACCTGTATTAATCAACACCTATGTATGTCAAACACAAAAGCTGGTCCCAAAGATGTTCGGTTTTGATAAGCATATCTCTTTAGTTCCGTTTCTTTTGATACATTCTTCATCGTGAGATATCGTAGAACTTACCATAAATTTGAACGTCACATAGTTCTAGAAAAGCATGTTCACTGTATCCATGAGTATTATCACTAGCTGTTCTATTCCGTTCATTATAGATAACGATATATTGTCCAAGAGCATTACAATCAACAGTTTGATTGACAGACGGAAGTGTAGTCCCAGTATGATGAAAGCAAAGATGACCATTGGTTGGCTTTGGGGAAGTGGTTGTAATACTGGCGTTGGTAACATACAAGGAATATCCAGCGAGACGTTGTGCAGCTGTTAAAATGAAACATATTACTAACTTTTAGTCTTAGTTTTAATTTCGGCACTAAGAACGTTTCATACAGAAATGTACATCCTAAGAGGTGAAATAGAACATATATATATATTTCAAATCAAAATATATCACCATGGCAAATAATTATCATGATAATGGTTCTGTTAAAACTTCCTGATTGTACATTATTAAGAACAAAGCAGCTTGAATGCTGCTAGAGTTTTCCCGGTACAAGAACTTATGTTAAGACATATTTTATAAAACTTGTTACTATAGGATTAAACACTGTTTTTTAGGAAATTATCTATGTATAATCTACGGCAACTCACTCACAAACTGAATAAAGTCCGAAGGACTTTATGTAAAGTTTGTGAGTGAGCTGCCGGAGTTTATACATACATAATTTCCTAAAACACAGTGTTTAATCCTTATAATTCTTATTCTTGGACATCGTGTTTCTTTTCTACGCTAAATATTATTAAAGAAATACCCAAGGAGAGTCTCAAACAATGGACATACAATACACATGACTGTAAAGTAAAAAAAATCTGCGAAATGTTATGGACGACTTTGGAACATAACCAACATGACGTCATTGGCGTAATATGAAGACTTCCACTTTGAAACGAAAAGATTAGACGTTATTTGGCTTCGTGTATGCTTCAAGTTTGATACAATTTAACTAAAATAAGTGTTCAAGGTAACCTTTTTAAATATTTTTGTGTATTGTTGTAAATATGACATGTAGAATTTAACATTTTCAAGATGGCAGATCCTTGATAGTATCATTGCTCGTAGATTTATACGCTTGGAATGACCGTGGGAAAAAGTAGTCTGGTAAACGGAAATATCGATTTATAAATTCTTTTTGAATGACGTAGAATAAGTGACGATATCCAATCGGATTACGAGTTATTGATAAATTCTAGTAAGAATAGAATTATATCATTTTACAAACAAAACAAACAGTTTATTGTTATTGGTAAATTGCTTAGTATATATGCAAAATTCGGAAAAGCAAGTCATCTCAAACTATTTATTGTAACTGAACTGTGGGTAAAATTTACTTCTTGACTGTCATTCATATCATAACATTTTTTGGGGTATTTTTTAGCGTAAGCATTTTTATTACTTGTTTGCATCTGTTTTCCGCCTCAGATCCAATTATTAATAAGGGAGTTTGTTATTTCATTAAAGCGTTCAACTCTTACAAATTTATGTGGTTGTTTCAAGCCAGAACCTGGAAATTCCTTGATTTCTGTCGAGATTTTTTCGGGGGGTGGGGTGCTTTTGTGTGTATGCCTTTGTTTGTTGTTGCTCTTGTTGTATTTTGTTCTTTGGTCGATGATGCTCGATACGCAACTAGTAGATATTGGTGGAATTGTTGACTACTACTATTTAAATTTATTTTCATTCTTTTTTTTCTCTCTTTTCGTTACTTATTATTTCTTATTAATAAATTTAGAGAAAAGTATAAATATGAATGGACTGATCATTTTATTCTAGGTGTGGTTATTTCGCTGATCGCATCTATCCCATTTATCCTGAAATATAGGATACCACAGATACAGATAGGCTTTCTTCATACCTTGACCTACACCTCGAAATTGACAATGAGAGGCGGGTAAGAACACAACTGTACGACAAAGGAGATGATTTCAATATTCCCATTATGAACTTTCCATTTCTATGTAACGACATTCCAGTAGCACCTGCATATGGAATATATATATATCAGTTGATACGATATTCCAGAGCTTGTGGTTCCTATCAGGATTTCCTTGATAGGGGATTGCTGCTAACAAGGAAGATTCTAAGCCAAGGGTTCCTATCGGTTATGTTGAACTTATCACTTCGAAAGTGTTACGGTCTCCACCATGACTTGGTTGACCATTATGGAATATCTGTGTCACAAATGACCACGGATATGTTTCATTTGTCGTAAACACTTCCCAGTCCGTTCCTCAATAATGACTTATAATCAGGTTTGTTACTAGATTAACACGACGGGTGCCACTATTGGAGAAGGAACTCCTTACCATTCTGAAGCCCATGATTTAAATACCCGGTTTTTAGTGGGGTTCGAGTTACTCGATCTTTAGTTTATGTGTATGTTTTGTAAGTCATTGTTTGTCCGTTTCCCATTGGCCATTGTCTTGACTACCCGTCTTCGATTTACGCATTCTGATTACCCCTTTTGTATCTTCAAACTTTTCTTTCGATGACGTAATAACCAATCAGAGAAGAAGAGCGGAACTAACCAAGACGGAAGAGATTTTCAAGAAACATCACGAATCAGATCAAACAAAAACCGCAAAGATGTAAAACATTACATAATGAAACACACAAAGTCTTTAAAACATTCCCAGTAAAAATCGACAGATTGTGTGAAATGCACAAAATACATCACTCGCCCATCAATATAATGCCACACATCTAGTACTTTTTGGAGTCATTTATAATCCCTTTATGATCAACACCTTGCTACGAGTGCGCATTTGTGTTCTTTACTCGATCCTATTCGAGTACAGTGTTAAATAATAAATCAGTCGAGTGGTACTCTGCTATGTTTATCTTTTTTTTCAACTCTTGGTTTTGAGATATGTTCATGTATTTAGAAAGATGTTCATATCCCGCTCATCTGGATCACAGATATAGAAGTTACATAAAATAAATTTTAAATGGAAGAGCAATTCAAGCAATTTGAACACCCATTAGATATATACATTACTTGAAGGATACTTACTGTTACTACGATAAAATATATTGACATTTGTAAAATATATAGTATTTCCAGGAAAGGCCATCATCCACCAAGCCGTGTATTGATTAACCGCTGTTGTAGCACAAGATATACTGCTAAAGTTATTGGTAGGTCCACCAGTCACTGCTAAATCTGCACCTAAAGGTCCACTGGACCAAACGTAAGTTGTACTCTGTGAAGGGGTCCCATCATGTGATAGATATTCTATTTCAAATAAAACTACATTTAATCTAACGTCACAACTCTTACCTCTTACATATTCAATGTTTCGTGTGGTCTTAAAGTCTAGGAATGTTAGAGGTGTGTGATATTATATAGGGTGTTGAATTAATCGGATTTAAACAGTAGTCAATGGTTATGAAATCCACGATCGTTTGCTATATGCACAATACTACCATATTCCAACAACAAGTTGTAAAACAAATGTTTACTAGTTGAATTTGAGGTTAACTTTTTCAACAATAGCAATATATGTATTGCTTTTTTCGTGGGATTTTGCATTGGTCTAGTTTTTAGCTATTATTTGTTATCCGAAATTTATTATTAGAACAGAAGGAGCGAATTGTTTCTTCCTTAATGATATCCATTCCTACGTTTTCCAGAATTTCGCGATGTTCTCAACAATTAATTGCTTTTGCGAGAACAAGAACCACCTTCTACCGTTATAATGATAATTACAAACTTACAAAATTGGCGCGTTTTTTTTCTTAGATTCGTTGATGGAATTAATATAATTGACTATAAATATTCCTGATATTTTTTTTTATCGAAATTAATCTACCCAAATAAAAAACAATTCGCTTTCAGTATACTCACATGTAATATAAATACACACCAATCAAACTTGTGGTAATTTTGTTCACTTACTGTAAATTATAAATTATAAATAGCCACTTGCTAACGGAATACGGCTTCCCCCTATAGTAGACTGGGGCGCACAAGTAGCGTATATCTGTGTTACCTGAATTAGCATTCTGTGTTTTGCACTCGCACGTTAAGATTTGTTTATAAACTTGTTCGTGTCGTGACTATGTATTGGATCGTGTGAAGTTAAATAATACACTAGTAATCGTTCTTGTACATAGATTTTTATTAGAATCAAGTTTTTTGTTATTATTATATGAACGCTGCATTTGTCGGGTTAGTGTTCCTCATTTTTTTTTTCTTTTGGCCATTGCATTATTTGCCCTTTTTCTATTTACGGCTTCCGATTACCTCTTTTCGTAAACAAATATGAAGATAGAAACAAGTTGTATTTACACTTTATTCAAGATATGTATTGCAAAAAACTATTACTTCGAAGATTATCTATATTCAACACAATTAGAAGTTACCAATGCATGGCATGTCATCATGAATTTCTAGTTTTCTACTATGTAATAATCTTACTTTGTGATTTGATGATACAGATCAGTTGTACAAATATAGCTACAATTTTAACTGGGTATTCCATTTCTTTCACACATTAGTCTGAAAGTAGTAAGACAGTAAAATGTTACAGGAAAGGGTCAATGTATCAGTCAACGAAATGTTTATCTTTCAACATTGGTCTTAATTGCTACAAAACACTAACTATGCACCATTCAAATATATGACATTATTTCTTAATCACTCTTTTAAATAATTTTCAAACGAAGGTTTAAACAGTGATACTAAGTAATTCATTCAACATCAATAAAACGAACAACGAATGGTACACGCGTACTTAAATACTTGTACAGAACAGTCATGCTAGGTTTTCTCTTTGACAATATACCTGTTTAATTCGGTGGCTGTGTTTTTAACTTGCTATTGATGTTCCTAATTGTGAACCACTCTTTGCTGAATATATCTAAGCGTATTAAACGAAGTTTGTATATTATCTCGATCAACTACTTTCACTTTCTCAATATAAATATGATGTCTTATCACAGAACATATATGATTCCGTGCTAGATTATATCTTGTATAACTATGTGAAATTGAAATTAAACACACATTGTCAATTGGTAATTATCCTTCAAGAACGCTTTATTGAATGCGTCTCACGTTGACAATTGACGTCTTTCTAAATTTATTTTCAAGGTGATAATTATATATTTTCCATTTGTAAGTAGTAATATCATCTCCAAGGTGTGCATATTTAAATGACACACTGCTCAAAAATAATTTAACAATTACCAGGACATCTTTTCAAATTATAGGTCTACAGTTCTTGAAATGTTCAACATTACCATACACGGTAACCATTCGCACAATTTCTTATTTACAATTAGATTACACAAACGTCACACCATTCTCCATATATGACAAACTATGCCCCCATACACCATTTACTAATTGTTTATTTTTTTTTCTTTTGTTATCCTTCAATTTGCTGTACATGATGTAAGTGTGCGAATAAAATTGTTTTAAATTATTCGTCAAGTATACAAATAATAGTATCCTGTTACCCGATTTAAGTAGAGCGAATGGAATGATATTATGTTTGATCCAAGTAAGGCGCACTATGATATTTTGTTTGATCAACTAGACGTGTGTTTTCCACACGTTCATTAGTAGTAATTTGTTTTATTGTTCAATATTCGTCAAAGCAATTTGTAAAACTAATATTCACAAACACACACCACACGACCTACATTACCATATAAAGTCATGAAAATTCTATAAATAAACCTAATATTTTATTTATTAATGTATTGTATTCTCTGTAGCGTTTCGTACTTCTACTAAATTTAGTACGAATCGTTCAAAGGTCAAGTTTTACATGTATTTGAGCTATAAATGCACCAGCATTATGCATATATGAGGAAATATTGTTGTAAATTTGAATGAAGTATCCTCTTATGAATTTCCATGGTCTCGCTATCTGACCATACAGCATCTTGAAAACCATTAAATATTAAGTTTTATATGCCTTAACATTTTAATATAATATTACACCAGTTTAAAAAATCACTTGTGTCTATATTTTTACAATGTGTATGCAATGTTTTTATACCATAAAATATTGCATTTCGTTTAAATATTTAATATCCGTCAAATCTAAGTATATTTTCCCAGATTGTTAAGATATTGTATTACGTATTGCAGAATGAGATACAATGCATTGTCACAGTTTTTAACCCCGTGGGAACCTCGATTAATAGAAATACTACATAGATTACCCGCTTTTTGCATTACGGTCCCTCTTGCAAAGTATCCGCTAGTTGTGTGGGGGATACAATTTATATTCAACGTCGTACCAAGCGGGATGTGACTCGTGTGATGATAAATTCACGTTCGTAGCACCTTAAAAACACTGCATTGCGAAAGGGTTTTTGGAATGTTAAAGACCACTATATGTGCCTCGAGCAATATACACTTTCGCACAGACGAAATACGGTGTGTTCTGATTATCTATAGGTCTTAGGTCAATTTCACTTAAATATCGTCAAATTATACCTTTGTACATCTGAGATCCCACCAGAAAATTATAAGTATGCGTCGATTGACGCTTTTAGTGAAATTGAAAATGAGTTTCTAAATTTTGGAAAAATTTATAAATATGTTTGTTTATAAGGTGGTTTTAATAACAGAACGTCAGAAGAACCCGATTTTATTGATTTTGATAGAGAATCATGTAACAATGAGAATTTTGAACATTACATGTATATTTGTAATATATTATAATAAATTATCAAACATATAGAAAACAATTTTCTGTAAAAAAAAAAAAAAAAAAATAGATCGAAGCAAAAGCTGAAAAAATAACTGAAATTTCACATTTTCAATATATCGCTATCGTTTATGGAAAAAATGCATCTTTTCTTGTTACAAAAATAAAATAGATATATGACAGAAATGGAACAAAATGTAAACGGTTGATTTCAAACATCAATTTAATAGCTATTTATATTTAATATACAATTTTTTAAATAACTAACTTATCTATTATTACTACTATTTGCGGGTTTGTTACTGAAAATTAGTTGCTTAGTCCAAATTAAATCTAAATCTTCTAAATGGCAATCTTGGTTTTCTTCAGAAAAAAGATTAAAGCAAGGAACATTTCCATCCATCTTTCTAACTATAACCTATAGATAATTACTAATATGGGGTGAGCAATTTTAACACATGGTTCACTTATTTAAAGGGGCATTAGCTACGATTTTGACCAAAACAATTATATGTTTTGGAAATTAGTAAATTGCTTTAAAATGATCAAATAAAGGTAAATATTTCACATTAAACAGCTTATCGAACCACTTTCCGCCNTTTGAGAACGAAAATTACCATCGATTACATGTGTACTTATTTGCTTGCAAGCAAATAATTTGACCTCGCTTTTTCCGTATGCAATTGACCTTACTAGTGACAGGTAAAAACGAACAATTTGTATTTTGTCGCTTATTAACTGCCAACTTGCATGATTCTTTGTCCGTAATTAACACCGACTAAAAACATATTCACAAAAAATAAGAAATAATTGCATTGTTGTACTGATATAATGACGATTCGACAAACTCCGTAAACAATGTCGATAATTAATCAGATGACGTCCATTTCTTGATCGATCTCAAAATATGAGCAGCTACATGTACACGTTTTTTCCCGATGCGCGTACATTTCATAGCATTTATAAGTAACAGAAACACGTTTTATTAAGGCACCAATCATATCTGATAGTTTTCATGGGTAGCAAAAATTTACGATTTGGCAGATAATGCCCCTTTAAGAAACAGTTTTAATCATGATCACATTAAAAAGAAAAGTCTTAGGGTACATTTTCAATTTATTTGTTTGTACTTTTTAAGTGAATACATTTTTCTCTGTACAGATACTGAAAGTTCTTTATTTGACTAATTATTGCTAATTATTGTTTCTTTTATATTTCTCGGATAGGCGATTATGTTCTAAATTGGTCAAACACTAGTTTAACCTATACACATGCCCTAAACACATGTACATGTGTTTATTTATCACCTGACATGAATTGCTTTAGTCTAAACTATAATCAATCCAATCAGTAAATTTGTGAAATAAATGTTGAAATTTTCAGTAATTTTGTAAAATCACTGGTTTTTTTCTGTAATTTTATAAAATTACTGACCTCTTTAGTAATTTTACAAAATTACTGATTTGTCAGTAATTTTGCAAAATTACTGGTTTTACAAATTTACTGTAACATATATGTGACCAGCCATGAGATTTTCAGGCTTATGAAGGTACCTGATGCAAAATGCATTTTCATGGAGGTTATGTTGATACAAAACACCCTGCAAAGTTGTTTTGATTGATTCTGCAAAATAAGGGAATTATGGCAATTTTTGTAATTTTCGAAATTTCGAAACTGATTACGTTCTATAACCATTTTACATAAGTTTCTACATTTTAAGCATTTTAGCTGTAATCTACAGTTTTTTGTCAAAAATAAAATAAAAAATAGACATTAACCGTGCATAGAAAATAATATATTTTGGTTGCCATGGTAACCTACAGTGAATAAAAGCTAAACATACAACTCCAATATTTTCAACTTTCTGGACTCAAAGTGCTATGATGAATTTTCACAATTAATATTGTTGGTTTATTGAGGTTTAAAATCATTTTAACACCTTACTAATCATCATACATTGCAATTAAATTAATATTTGGAGACAGCCATAGTGCCTGGATTGGAGAAAATCACCGAAACTGTATTGTTTCATAATCTGATAATGCTAAACATTTGTTTCACGGAATTTCAAAGTGATATGAACAAAATATACTTCAACAAGTTTATTGTATCAGTTTGCACATATCTTATGTTCAGCTTTCTTTGAATTAGACATATTATATACAATAAAATAGCATGTACAAATGTTTAATATCATGTCAGTTAGGTATCATCAGATACATAATTTGTCCATTCCTGCTCTTTGCATGCCCCGTCTGCTTGCAATAACTGCATTTCCTGGTTTTGCCGAAGTGTTCAACAATAGTTATTTCTGGCTTTGGTTCGGTAGGTTTAGGACGTGTAATATCTTTATTGTCATAACAAAGTGGTCATATTTCTTGATACAGATACCACTTTCTCATAGCATCTAGAACTTTGCTTGGTAACGCAGATGGCATAGACGAGTCTATAACTACTCGTTTCTTAAGCAATCTGAATTTATTTTCCATAGAGTCGTAGTACTTCTTGACAAATACAATTCAAGGTAATTCTTATCAGCATGAAAATAATGATATGCTATGAGTACAGAAAGTGTCTTAAAATACTGCTTAAGGAATGTTTTCCAGTCTCACCGGAGATCACCCATCTTGAACAAGTTGTGGTATATTATGATTATTCCTCGAGGAATCAATCAGATATTGCGCAATACCCTGCAAAGTTTCTGTTGAAAAATGCCGCCACTTCACCCGAAAACAAATAAGTAAGCTGTAATAAAGTTGGTATTATAATATAAAAAAAAAAAACAATAAGTACAGGATTATTATCAGGTATGAGCTGCACCCCTTTTGAATGTATATACAGGTATGCAACATCCCATCCTTCAAATTTTTTGCTCATGCTACCGCATGTATATTTGGTTCAAAATTCTAAGCTAATTTTGACCATCAAAGAGGAAAGTTCAAATAGTTGTTTCAATGAACATATGTGTGTGTTGTAGTGGATGATTTTGTACTGTCTTCGTGTCCCATATCCGTTCTTTTTTACAAATAAAGGATTGAACATTATTCCACATTCATCAGATACTTGCATGTATTAAAATACTGAATAATTGTAAATGTTGAATCATTCAACTAGCTCTTTGATTGCACATTTAAGAAAAAAGATATTAATTATATTACAAGTACTTTACACAAACCAAAATGCCAGTTTGGATAGAATTTTTGTATGTCCAGCTTCCATACCGTTGAACTCAATACTACTACAAAATGTATATGCAGGCCAGTCAGTACTCTCCATATGCCATACCTGAAAGAGCCATAGTACTCAATAGTGATTTTTTTTCATATTCTTTGCATTTGTACAA
>MJUT01028028.1:104557-115975 GCA_002080005.1 Gigantidas platifrons | reverse complement strand
TTTTTAAAAATCGGTATTTCCTTACCACTTAAGGATATATTTATATTTAAATAATTATTTTCTCAGTATAAATAAACCTACATTTCAACCCACGCTACCTTCAAATCAACATAAGCGAGGTTAAATCAATAATTACCCCAAATATTACCTCCCCCCCCCTTCCTAAAAAAAATGAAATAAAATAAATAAATTAAAAAAACAAAAACAAAAAAACCAAACACTGACCAATCGCTGTTTGTTTGGTTTATTTAAAAAAAAGTTTAATTAATATTTTAGGCCAGAATATCGGTTACATTTTTGACGAAAACAAACGTAATTATTTTTTAAAAATACATAAATACACCATTCGGTAAAAAGATGACACTCTGATGGGTATATTGACCAACGACCACTCCTGACAAACTATTCCTCATTACTAGTTAAAGGGGCATTAGCTACGATTTTGACAAAAAAATATATGCTTTGGAAATCGGTAAATAGCTTTAAAATGATGAAATAAAGGTAAATATTTCACATTAAACAGCTTATCGAACCACTTTCCGTCTTTTGAGAACAAAAATTACCATCGATTACTTATATGCTTGCAAGCAAATAATTTGACCTCGCTTTTTCCGTATGTAATTGACATTACTAGTGACAGGTAAAAACGAATAATTTGTATTTTGTCGCTTATCAACTGCCAACTTACATGGTTCTTTGTCCTTAATTAATACAGACTAAAAGCAGATTCACAAAAAAATAAGAAATAAGTGCATTGTTGTACTGATTTAATGACGATTCGACAAACCCCGTAAACAATGTCGATACTTAATCAGATTGCGTCAATTTCTTGATTGATCTCAAAACACGAGCAGTTGCACGATTTCCCCGATGCGCGTACATTTCATAACCTTTATATGTTACAGAAACACGTTTTATTAAGGCATCAATCATATCTGATAGTTTTTATGGGTAGCAAAAATTTACGATTTGGCAGATAATGCCCCTTTAAGTGCAAACAACAAGGCATTTTATGAGGCACTCATTCTTAAATTCTACAAGACCGTCCTGTGTATATACATTGTCCTGCACCACCAACGGGAATTCTATTTTTGGTTGGGTTGCGTATCGACAATGTTAAATTACGATCATGCAGATTTATTACAAATGTCAAAAACACGCATTCAATTATTACATGTATATCATATGACAACTTAAATTTACCTTTTACAGCAATAAATTAATCATTAACAATAAAACATGTAAACAAAAATTATGTATGGTGGGATTAATATGTACAAACGTATCCTTTCCTCATTAAATATTGAAGACATTACAAGGGTGCGTTCAACATCGTAGCTGCTAGGTTAAGTTACGTAGATAAATCCTATTGAACGGAAAGCTAGCCTAGCCGCTACGTAGCTCTAGCTAGCCTTAACAAATTATGCTAGCTTTTGAATCCAAGATGGCGGCAAAAACTAAATTTAATTTCGTAAGTCAAAAATAGTGGCATTGCAGGAAGTGGCAACGCTTTTAATACTGGTGACAATTTATTAAGGTAACTAGACAAATACGATTAGCTAAAATGTTGCAAGAAATTATTCTATATGATTGGCGCCATATTTGCTAGCACTGCTACGTAGCTAATCGTTCAATAACATCATGCCTATTTTACCTAGCGGCTAGGCTAGCTGCTACGATATTGAACGCAACCCTTGTCTCACCGGATGCTAAATTTTTACAAACGATATTGTTTATTGTATCTATAATTACACCTTATATAATAATGCTGGATTCTGATTGGTTAATGGCCGTGATATTATTTTCACAAATTCAGGCCTTGCATTGTGAATTTGCAGAATTGTTACTTCATGTAGGTGTATTTGCATAAGATTTAACTTTTTTTCATGGTATTCGAAAAATCGTATTTGCCGTTTTTACCCTTCACCGAGACGCTTGTAACACAATTTGTAAAACGTTAAACAATTATTGTCTTCAATGGATGTAAACATCCATAATTGTTAACCTGAAGGGGGTTGTTTTCCCGAGGGCTTTAGCCCGAGGGAAACAACCCCTTGAGTGTTAACAATTCTGATGTTTACAATCCATTGAAGGCAATAACTGTTTTATTATACCGAACAACAGACTAAGGATTAGGCATTTAAATAAATACATGTATTTAAACACAATGTGTGTTTAATAACTTTTGACAAATTTTTAACAAATGTTAAATTATTTCATGTTTATATTAAAGTTCACAACACGACCAGTGATATAGGGCACATCAGTAATATTTAGCCAGTGCCTTCCTTTTCATATCCACGGTCACTACATGGAATACTTCATTGGCCCTTTTGAAAAGCGGGTCGTGTATAATGTAAATTTCCAGTTCACGAGAGAAATGTCTACTTAGCCCAAAACGAATACTTTTAAATGCAAAAAGTTTGTAAGATGTACGGTGCAAAATGTCATTAATGTAATTTTCGTTAGCCTTTCCGAATCTCGAAGTAGAAGAATTAGCGACTGCCATCCTGCTGATCCGACCCAATTGTAAACAAACAGACGACAATGTCACTTCCGGAAAGAGTTCTTTCCCTTTTGAGGCACGCAATGGGTTGTTTACCGGGATACAATAGGGTTGTTTCCCGGTAAAAAAAACAAGTTGTTTCCCGTTTGTGTTAATTTTCATAAAACATTAAAATTGTTTCAGGTCATGTGATTTAATTTAAGCCAATGAGAAGTTAGTGAGGTATAATAATATAAGTTGTGCGTTTTATGTAACAATCGTATTTGCCGTTTCTACCCTTCACCGAGACGCTTGTAACAAAATTTGTAAAACGTTATCAGTTGTGCGTTTTATGTAACATCATTCGGTAGAATTAAACATATACATCATGTTAGGTCATGAAAACGACAAACTAAAGGTATTGTTTATTTAGCCAGTGTTCTAAATAATGTTCGGTGTAATTAAGCAGTTATATCATGTTTGGGAGGGGTATTTGCAAAAAATACCAGTCTTGAGACTAAATTTCCCTCGTCATTCGGCTCGGGATATTGTTCGTCTCTCGACTGGTAATTTTCGCAAATACCCCTTCCAAACATGATATATCTGTATAGAATGTAACTACGGAATGTGAAATGATTTATTTGACATGTGTGTGATCACACCATACAACCAACTTGTATCATTTCAGTCAAATGCCGTAAGATACGGTCAAAATTTTATATTTACAAAATGGACGCGACCATACAAGGGTAAGTTTTGTAGAATTTTCATGTAGAATTATTCGTATGTCTGAATGAGTTTGATTTAAAAGAAGTCCATAGATATTGCACTATATATACAGTTGGTACTTTCTTCATGTTTTTGTCGAATATGTAATAATTCAAGCCCTTAACGACAACAAATCCGATAAAAAATTAAAATTTCCGTTTCCCATCGAGTTTTCGTCAAAAGAACGAACTGTTAAGGAAATAAATCTATTGTAACATAAAAACATAATAAGATTTCCGTCCTTCCGTGTATAAAGCACTACTCGCAGTGGTATCATAACGATTTTATGTGGTGATAATCAGTGTTAAGAAAACAAAATAAGATACGGTCAAATTCACCTTTATGATATGATCAAGTGTAGTTTGGATCCACAAATTGATACGGTCAAAATTAGAACATGTGTAGCTGACATTTCACAAAAGCACCTATTAGTTCTTTGTTTTATTAAAATCCTCAGCTGGAAGCAGGTGAATATTGTGTAGATTATCGTTTTTATACCGTCGCTAGCATTTATTTTATCTGGTCTAAATTTGAGAGAACCTTGTTATCTTCAGGTGGTATTTGCTTACAAATTAGAAGTTTATTACTCTAGTTCGTTCGTTCGTTCGTTCATTTTCAGAAATTTAAATGGATAGATATGTGTGTTACTATTGCCCAAAGACATACGAAAATTACCCGGAATTGATCAAGCACTTGTGTTTTAAACGCGCAAATGACGTTCCTATACTTATATTTAGTGAGTTTTCCCTATTTTTGGAACATTCACGTAAATTCTTAACAAATCGTAGTAAAAAGATCGAACAAATTCAGCGGTGGAGAGAGTTAAAGAGAAATATGGGCTAGAAATTGTGTTGAAAGAACAGCAGGAGTTGATAATACAACATCTTTTAAATGGAAGTGATATAACAGGATTTGGGAAGTCCATCTTTTTACTACGATTTGTTTACGAATTTACGCCAATGTTCCTAATATGGCAATCGATCCAAATAAGGATATCTGCAAAACGAGGTAAGTGGACGTGAAATAGCAACTTGTAAACAAAATGTCGGACAGAAAGAAGATTCCATGCATTCAAATTTTCAGTTGGATGTAAGTCTACCATGGATTGATGCAGCGTTAACTCAACACCTCAAGCTTTACCTAAATATATTTATCTTTCACCCCCGTTAATTTTTCCAACCACTTACAACGGAATTAGGACAAAAAAACCGTCCGGTGTGAATCACTTCGGGCTGCTCCATTACATTCAATGGGACCGTATCGTAACCCTCACGGGAGTACAAGCGAACTGAGGGTTACGTTATCGTATCTACATCATAATATACATATAGGAACGTCAGAATGGTGTTGGAAACAAAATTTTGTTAATCATATATTATGTACTTATTTTAACCTTACAGGTAATTAAAATTCGTTCCACCACTCAGGAAATTCCATAAAATTAAAGTGTGTAAGAATATCCCTATTGCGCTATTCTTACACACAGCGTAGTTTAATTATATGTGCTGTGTGCGCATACCACACACAGTAGCCCCAACGCAAGCCGTCACTTCCAAGACTGAGATAAATTCGATGCTCGCTTGAAGGCAGTGCCTTGTCCATATTATATATCGTAAGGCTAGTACATTATTTACCTTCTGTTCATGGGTAGTCAGGTATTTTAGTAGAAATGCGGCTACCACATAACGAATTTGACCGTGTCTGAAAACATTCTTTGATCGTACGATAAAGAAACTCTCGACAGATTTTGATCGTATCAATTTTATCGCAACCTCCCTTTTTGACCGCTTATTACATTGACATTGAAGCAGTTTTAATTGTGAAAATGGTATGAAATAATGAACGAATGCGCAAACTCTGCTGCAAACATTAGATTCTTCCTGAAATCATTCGTGCTTCAGAGGAAAAGCCGATGGAGAACAGAAATGTAATTTTTCGATCTGATTTCTTCACATTATGAGCTTGAATTATTACATATTTGACAAAGACATGAAGAAAGTACCAACTGTATATATAGTGCAATATATATGGACTTCTTTTAAATCAAAACTCATTCAGACATACGAATAATTCTACATGAAAATAATACAAAACTTACACTTGTGTGGTGGCGTTCATTTTATAAATATACAATTTTGACCGTATCTTACGGCATTTGACTGAAATGATACAAGTTGGTTGTATGGTGTGGTGATAGATTAAAATAAACATTTTGGCTAGCTGGTATTGTTGACTAGTGCATACATGCTGGCCGTCTTAACAGCATAATAGGCCCAGAGCAAAGCAGTGCACTGGGGACCCTACCTACACAACCACTCGCAGGAATAAAACTGTAAATGTCGATAAAATTAAACATATATGTATTGTATTGGGGCTTCCAACAAAATCAGTATTTGAAAATATAAAAAAAAATGGCGTACATAGATTATCATGCATGGACCCCTATGCTCATGGCGCCGCGGGCAACTGCCCAGCGTACCCATGTGTTAAGACAGCACTGCATACATGTAGAATGACCATACATTAGTGAACCGATCGCTCTCCCACTAACAAGACGGATGCAGATTTCAACTGCCTTTCAATGCCAATTCAATAACAACGACAAGAACGAATTAAAAGAAAAAAAGCAAGACGATCGCAGATATATCACTTGACTCAAACAATTTATCGTTTAGCACGGTCTCTACATATGGTAAATGTACAATGGAATTAATGATACGATTGCAAAATTTGAAATTCCCGACGATTTGTTCCGTTTAACGTGTCCAATATGATAGTACAATCTATATAAGTCTTTTTCTACTTAATAAGCTTTGTATAATTTACTTAATAACATTGCATTCTAATGTTTTATTGATGGATATATATATAAATATTTTAAGGAAGATACAAAATGGACAAATAGAAGCCGTAACTCGAAGATAGACAGACAATACAATGGTCAAAAGAATTTAATATAATTGGTCATATAAAAAGGAAGTAATTATTTCAAACATTAAAATCCACATAAAATTAATCAACCAGAAAGAGGAAGTATTTACTAAGGAATTAACATTCCGTGGACTGGGCTGGTTAAAATGTATTATGTAGACCAGTAATTTCTCTATACATAACCCATTTACTAATAGGGAAACTCTGCTTTAATGAAATAATTAAAATAGCATTTTCATTAATCAACAATTATCCATATGTTGGGTGAGGGTTATGATGTTTAACGCCACTTTCAACAATATTTCATTTATATCGTGGGGTCAGTTTTATTAGAGTAAAGGGAGGGGGGAGGCTCCTCATTTTTGTGATGAATTGTTGAAATCGATACCGTAAACGTATAATGAAATAAAATGTATAAAAAATTGCACAACACCACGAAATTGAGATAAAAAGTAATGAAAATCATTACAGAAATGATTAACAAGTATCACGACGTAGGCTTGCATGTAAATGGAATTGTTAATAATCAGACACACACTCACTCGTACAGATAATTTGTTTTTGTCAGTCCGTTTCTGCCATAAATCCCAAGTTATAAAATATTCCATTTTAAGTTTGTGATGTTATGACCTGTGCTAACTAATTGTTGTGTAAGAGATATATTCTTACTCAAATAAAATTTAAAACGTGTGATGGAAATACAGTAAAATGAGAAATAAAAATATACCGTACTGTCTGAAGAGCTCCATATTCTAATCGAAAAATCATAAAAACAGACTGTGGAGAGGGATTATGTGTAGGATGTTTAGTGCCACTTTCAACAACATTTCATTTATATCGTGGCGGGCTAGTTTTATTGGTAGAGGAAACCGGAATACCCGCTGAAAACCACCGACCTACCGCAAGTCACTAACAAACTTTATCCCATAATGTTGTATCGAGTACACCTCGTCTGTGTGGGATTATAACTCATAACGTTAGTGCTGATAGACACTGATTGCACAGGTAGTTAAAAATCCAACTACCATACGATCACGACTACCATGGCATTTTGAGTGTGAGGGAAACACATATGCATAACTACTCACCTTTCTGATTTAGTACGTACAGTTCAATAAATAGTGGCGGGGTTACAATTGTTGCTGAAAAGGGATGATAGTATTAAATGGACATACACCTCTAAGCACTGATGCTAGGTTGTTGAAAAACGACATATATAAGTGACAACCATACAATATATCTTCCCCACTGAATCCCGAAAGGATACTACATTTGTATGGGTTGTGTTAAATATTTTATATATATAGGAAAAAACAACCGAACCGTGAACCCGCATATTTAAAACATTAAATACATCTTGCAAACCATCGGTATAACTTGAGGGTAGATACATTAATTGTGTCACAAGCATGAGTCTACTGCAACATTTATATCAGGTAATTATGGGATATGCAGATTCATTCTTATACAATGTAACATTTTAAAATGTTGACTTAGCAATCAAGAAATCATCATACCAAACACTTAAACACGGGTATTATATATCAGTCTTTAGGTTCACCTGAGTTCACCGCTCGATCTTTAATTTTCTGTGTCATGTTTTGTAGATCGTTGGTCATCGTATTGTCTGTCCGTCTGTACGACTACTGATTACTCCCTTGATATCTTCAAACTTTTCGTAACAAGGTCTTAATTCGGTTAATGGATCTATATTTCTGGTAGATATTTTAAATGAGTGGTGGATTACATTGTTTGTTATTACATAAGAGAATGTGTACTGCAGTCTTATAACGGTGTGTGATCGAATTCCGTTGAGAAAAGAACAAAAATATTTCACTTCAAAATTTAACTTCTACTCTGTTGGTTTGAATGTTCAGACGGTTATAAACATAAATATAAACCTAGGATTATAGTGTTTGACGCCACTTTCAACAATATTTTAGCTATATCGACCCGGTCAGTTTTATTGGGGGAGGAAAACGGATTACCATGAGAAAACCAACGACCTGTCACAAGTCACTGACAAACTTTGTCACATAATGTTGTATCGAGTACAGCTCGCCATGAGCTATGAATTCGAACTCGCAACGTTAGTGGTGATATACACTGATTGCATGGGTAGTTGTAAATCCAACTACAATACGATCACAACATCCCCTATATTATACTACAGTCCGGTATCCATCATAATGTAGTGAGGTAAATACATTGTATGGTGGTTAGAAAACATATAATTTTAGTTGTACGCTCAATGACTTTCATATCCATTTGTTAATTATAGGTCATTGACTGTTTGACTTTAAATAAAAAAGAACAAATAACATACGTTTTACTATATGTGTAGTGTAACACATTCTGATATGCTATATATAAGATGAATCTTACGGGGTGTTGGGTCGTTACGATATAATGACACTATGCAAGCAAAATAAAATATAAGAGTCTAAAATGGTTTGTAAAACAACATCAAGTACACAAAACAGTTTGTTGAATGACAAAATGTTCGCCTCATCGTGAAACTGTACACAATTTGACTCATTTCTGTTTTAGCTTCCGAATTGTGGTGCCTATTTAACCATTAGTGGCAAACATGTCAAAACTTAAAAAAAAAAAAAAAATATATAATGTATATATTTCTTAAGTAAAGAAATCATTTTACCTGTTATCAGTTTCTTCTATTCCGTTTTCATCATTATTTGGAGAAGATGGATTGAAATTATAAAGTTTTTGTTATAGGTAGACAGTGCGTATTGAAAAATATCCGGTTTGAATATCAAGTGAATTACATTCGGGGACAATACAATACATATACTTAGATATTTAAATGTAAATGTACGTGGAAAGTTTTAGATACAGTCTATCGACCACCCCAGAACTACTCAGTTGAGACGAACTTTTATGTTTACAATATATATTGCTAAAAGGTGGTGACTTCTGCAGGTACATTTGTATTATAAACTTTATGTTATTGTCCAGATGTCTGTGTAATACATCACATAAAACATACATGGTTTGATTGACGGTCTTCATTAGATAATTAATTCACTGTCGGAAAACAAGGCATCACATTGATGTTCGTGTTCCATTAGAGGGTTAGTGTTAGGGTTATGGTGTTTAACGCCACTTTCAACAATATTTCAGCACAATTCGCTATGAGCTGGATTCGAACTCACAACATTAGTGGTACTATGCACTGATTGCACAGGTAGTTGTCAATCCAACCATCATGCGATCACGACAACGACGACCCCATGTTCTATTACAGAATTAATGTATCCATGCACATAGGCTATAAAAATGGAAAATCAAGAGAAACCAGCAACATAAGACACACAAGACGAAAACAAACAAAACAAAAGCACAACACAAAATGTGTTTGACACCACTATATGTAAACAAATACATATTACGTAAATAAGACACGAACCATCCTACAAAGAACAGGAGGTAAAGACGAACCGAACATAGATTCATGCGGAAATCAGAATTGTTGGATAATGTCCGGAAATATTGCTTTGCAACGGGGCACCACCAACCACTCATGACTAACGAGCGGTTATTAATAGGGGTTGTTGTCTTATCATTATACAACAGAACATCCTTTTTGTAAGAATTTTTCTTTGCAGCTTGGAACCTAAATTTTATTTTAGACCCGTGTGGTCCTGTAAGTGAAGTGGTAATTGTGAACAGATATAGAAATACAACATACAACACTAATTACACCTTATATAAGAATGCAGGATTCTGATTGGTTAATAGCTGTGATATTTTTTTTTACAAATTCAGGCCCTGCATTGTGAATTTGCAGAATTTTACTTCATGTAGGTGTATTTGCATCAGATTTAACTTTTTTTTATGTATTTGCAAAATCGTATTTGCCTTTTTTACCCTCGCGAGCCTCATCTCGCCCAAATATTCGGAACATGTCGACTGTTAACCTCACGATCAACCAATCATTTGATTTCCGGAAGTGTTTCGAATGTACATAAATCAAAATGTCAGACGACACGGCAGCAGGCGGTCGTTATGGTGTAGCAGACGATGAAGCCATCGAACTGCTAACGGAAGAGGCACATGCTAAAAACACCAAAACATCCACCAAATATGCAGTGAAGTTACTTTATGACTATTGTTTGTGGAAGGAACTGGATCCAGAATTTGAAAAAAGAACCGCGTCTGACCTGCACATACTGCTGAATGCAAATGTTCGTCGCGTTGATGGTGAATACTACAATCGTAGCAGTCTGTGTATAATCCGTCAGTCCATAAACAGACATTTGAAGCAACCACCGCATAGTAAACTGTACGATATTATGACAGGGGGTGAATTCAAGGAAGCCAAGAACACTTTCAAAGCTTTGTGTACGAAACTAAGGAAGGAGGGAAAAGGACAAGAGGAACATAAAAGGTCTATAGAGAAAGGTGATATCAAGAGACTTTATGAACATTGTTATGTCTTCAACACAACTTCGCCCAGTGGACTTCTGAACAAGATGTGGTTCGAGGTCTTGCTATACTTTTGTCGCAGAGTTCAGGAAATCTTACGGGATATGAAACCGTTAGATTTTGAAGTTTCTATTGATGATTCAGGAAAGCATTATGTTCATAAAATTGTGTCTGAGGTAACAACAAATCACCAGCGTGTAGACAATGAAAACTATGAACCAGAAGGTGGCAGGATGTATGCAACAGGAACAATTTTATGTCCTGTGTTATCGTTTCAAAAGTATTCATCCAAACTCAATCCAAAATGTAATGCTCTATGGCAAAGGCCAAATGACTCGTTTGATGAAAATGACAGTATCTGGTATGAAAATAAACCTTTAGGAAAAAATACCTTAGCTAACATGATGTCTAATATTTCGAAAAGTGCGTACCTTTCTAAAAACTACACTAACCACTGTGTTAGAACTAATTGTATAACTGTATTAAGTGAATTAGGATTTGACGTCAGGCACATTGTTGCTATTTCTGGTCATAGAAATTAACAGAGTGTACAAAACTATGTACATGACATTTCAAATGCCCAAAAACGCAATATGTCAGCATCTATTTCATCGTTTACTACAGCTACACACGTAACTGCTGCCACTGAGCATTTGGATAACAACGCAAGTGATGATCAACAAACTGTCGATACTACATTTGACAATGATATTGATGAAAATGATCTTGCTATGTCAGTAGCTCAGTATGACAATTTAGTGTACAGTATTAACCGAGGACAGACATCC
>MJUT01028028.1:23213-51690 GCA_002080005.1 Gigantidas platifrons | reverse complement strand
AATAAATAAATAAATAAATAAATAAATAAATAAATAAATAAATAAATAAAAAAGGAAATAACAATTGAAATTGAATCTCAGAGATTTCCACAAAATGTACTTGATTGAAAATAATATTTCAAATTCAATTCCTACGTATATTAGACAATTTCAATTATTTACCTATATCACACTTCTGGTGTTCAGACGGTATATACTGCCATCCAGGTTTACATCCAGATTTATTTGTACAGTTGCCATCTTCTTTATCACAGGAATCAGATAAACACCCGTCACATGATTGATTACAATTGTACCAATATTTTCCAATACTGCATTCTATATTTAAAGATATTCAAATTAAATGTACAAATTATAGGTAAAAGGCATAATTTCAAAATGCTAGCATACATTTACCTCAATCTTCATAAACTTCCTTCAACGCATATTAAGAAATGGAAGTATGCTCGCGGAATTGTAATGCATGGTTTGCTTCACTGGAATATGTAGTATCGAGAGTTCGATTGCTGGTGGGGTGAAATCAAACTATGAAATTGGTGTGCGCTGCCTTTTTGATGGGAAAACTCCATTTTACGTGTGGGAGACTTTCTGGTAACACACAAGCGGAAGGTGACATGCTGGTTTTCCTTAAGTCAACTACATGGTTCAGATCAAATAAGGAATGTGACAGAGGATCCACTTGCACGTGTATCTACACATACGGATGATGTATTGTTGTGTGTATATCATAACCAACTCGACCACATATTATTGAAGAACTATTGGCACGGACACTACCTTAAGTAAAACTACAAAAGTGAATATGCATGTACTGGTTATGTTATATCTATGTTGGAAAACTTGCTTCTAACCCATTTGTTATTTAATAATAAAATATAATGTGTGAATTTATTACACACAAATTTAAATATCTGTTAGTGTTATTAAACATTGATGTTTAGTCCATTATATATTCGCCTGATAGTAAGATAATGACATGTGTGGTCATACTTTCTATTTTGTTCATAAATACATTTTGAATCATTCACAAAGTAACTAGATTCACGTCCATGATGTTACAAAGTTTGAACAAATCGTCAGATAATGAACCTGACTCGGGTGACAGTTCTTAGAAATGATAGAGGTTAGATATATTTGAATGTAATATCGGTTAAATTAATTAAAGTAATTAGTTGATTAAATACATTTCTCCCATTATTACGGCGTTTTCGCACCGCTGAACCAGTGGTGGAAAAATCTGTAATCCTCTAGAGGATTAAAATGTCTCGTTCCTTTCGCCGCATTTGACTCGTTTGACTGCTTTTGAAATAAAGTTCGTGTTAAATAATGGGAGAAACACATTCTCCTTCTGCTTCCCATGTGAGTTACGATATTTCTCCACTCTCGAAAGTTAAATTAAAAATTTTAACCACTCGCCTGACGGCTTGTGGTTAATATTTTAATTTAACTCTCGAGAGTGGAGAAATATCGTAACCCACGAGTAACTGAAGGAGAATCTATATGTAAAAATGTAATATGTGTATTACATACTTGTACTACAGTTACTGTTTGTATACCCACGTTCACATCGACACGTAGTAGGATCACATGGTTGATTGATGCAGTGTGTGTATTACATACCTGTACTACAGTTACTGCTTGCATACCCACGTTCACTTCCACCAGGAGGACATTCACCCGTAGTAGGATCACATGGTTGATTGATACAGTGTGTGTATTACATACCTGTACTACAGTTACTGCTTGTATACCCACGTTCACTTCCACCAGGAGGACATACACCCGTGATAGGATCACAGGGTTGATTGATACAGTGTGTGTATTACATACCTTTACTACATTTACTGCTTGTATACCCACGTTGACATCCACCAGGAGGACATACACCCGTGATAGGATCGCAGGGTTGATTGATACAGTGTGTGTATTACATACCTGTACTACAGTTACTGCTTGTATACCCACGTTGACATCCACCAGGAGGACATACACCCGTGATAGGATCACAGGGTTGGGTGATACAGTGGCAAGTATTGGCACAGTTTTGTCCGAATGTTCCTGATTCACATGCTATCAATCAAAAACAGTATTAATTTGTGGTAATTTGAACCTATAATGAAATTAATTATTGTAAAACGAAAGCTGACATTTTATGATTTGCATAATGAAAATATCAGATGTCTTTTGAATGTCATAATCATACAATGAATTAAAATATTAAAAATCAGTTAATGACAAATAATAATATAGGTATAAGTTGCCATTCGACTTTCAATCTCACGATACGTCAATATTAGATATATAATAAAAGACAAATGTTCAACCAAGCAATATACCGTGTAATGATCTTAAACATGTGATATAAATATTAAATATATTTGTAAGACGCCACAACGTTGTTCGAGCAGTTGGTTATTTCTTTAAGAATCTGCAGTTTTTCCTTGTGTTCTTCTGTATTTGAACTTTAATCTGTTCGCTATCTAATACATGACCGTTGGTTTAATTGCATCCAGATACTTTGGCCAATCTTAAACGCGTCGTGCGAACTAAGTTAGTTACAAATCAGACAGATTATTGGTCAATATTTAGGACACGTTAAGTATCTAAATATAAACGGGAACTAGGAGAATGTATTCCAATGCATATTATTGTGTTTATTTTGTTCATTACATCTAATAAAATCAAACATCTAAAACATTAAAAAAATAAACACGCTACTCTAGATGTATTGAGTAAGATTAACAGTGTTAACCCCACCGGTGATGTAATGGTTAGCATGCTCGCCTCGTGCACGGTAGATCGTGGGTTGGAGTCCCGATCAGGTCAAACCAAAGACTATAACATTGGTATTTGTTGCGTGTCCTCTACGCACGCAGCACTGAGGAGAAAGAGTCAAGACTAGTTTGCTGGGAATCAGAATACTGGTAATGTGTCCGAATGAGGCGACATGTCTATCCGCAAACTGTTGTCTCAGTGAGCTAGCACTATGAAATTTCAACTAAGCATGTTGGTCTAGTACAAAGTGGATCTCATCATCATATCAATGAAAATTAATTTGTACTCACATGACATAGCTGAAAAATGTCATTTCGTCGTTGGTGTTAAACAACAATTACACAATCACACTTAAACAGAGTTAATTCAACGCTTACATGCCTCGTTAATTCTTTCTAACAATCCAAATTTGAAGCGTATTCTACGTGACTTATTTCAATTACCGAAAACAACAAAACTTTAGGAATATAAACAGTTGAGAGTAAAATTTCATATGTTAATATCGTTTTTCCTTAGCGGCCACAAAGGACAAGCATATAGTAAGATTTTGCAGTAATTTGCAACAACTTTAATATATATATATATTACAATACTATTGTCAATGTAAGTACTATAATTTTCATATGCTATATAATTATACGTTATCGTATCTTTAGATGATGGTAACCGATTAGAAATATTGCAGACCATAGAATCACTGTTTTACTTTTTTATCTGTCATTATAGTGTCTGGGCATAGTTGATCAGCATGTATTAGTAAACTTACCCTTGTCACAGTAATTCCCACGTATTCCTATTTTACAACCTTGTGTACATGTACCGGTGTCAATATCACATATATCATTCAGACAGTTGTCTGAATTACATCCCCACACACAACTACCATTACCAGGATAACAATGGTCGCCAAGACAATTAACTGGGCATGGTGTACCGCAGTTACTATTCCACCAACCTTTATAACATCCTGTGTGTAACATATTTCTTTATTGTACAAATAAATTTATTTGAAACATAAATATGACAATACTGGATAATTCAAGGTCAAGATATATGTATATTTACAGCCTGATCTACTATTACAAATCTTTTGTTTATTTTGAAAAGTCGGATTGTACGGAAAATGTTTTTTGTACGAAATAAAAATTGCAACCTTAAACATTTTGCTGTGTTTTTGAATGGGTGTTGCATATATTTGCATAACTCCTTCACACTCGTGGCATCTAATTAGGAAATAACTCAAATATATTGTTCCGCGAGTAATACTGCTGTCTCAGCAAGGTGATTACCAAATGTAGCACACATATATGTGGTTGTCTGTTTATATAACCCCATATGCTAGCAACGAATGCAAGTATAAAATATAGAAAATCATTGAATTTCAAGTTATTGTTTATAATTAACAGGTTCTGACAGAGTTGCTAATGACATGATTGAATAGAGGTCTTAACTCTGGTGAACGAGGATGAGTGAATATTCATTGCTGCTTGAACACACATATCATGAAAAGTACTAATTGATTTACACAGATAAGTGGATATGTTAAATAATTTCGTGTACTAGACTCCCACATTGAAGCTAGAAGTACCAGTCAACACTAACTACATGTGTATTACTCAGTCCGACTCGACATTATTCTGAATACCTGTCTAACCAGCACATGTGCAACGCATCAGGGTGTATAAAATTTTCTTTTCGCTCAAACAGTACATATTCTATACCACGCCATGACATGGGAAATATATTTTATTGTCAACATTAAACAGATGTGTGCGAATGAGTGAATGTGGCTTAGCACAAAATGATCAAATGCGCGGCTATATCATGGCAAAAACAAGCTACATTATAATGAAATGATGATCATATACCTTTTGCACTTGACCAATACGCTTAGATGAGATTTTATAGTGCAAACTCACTGAAACAACAGTCCGCGGGTAGACATGTTGCTCCACTAGAACGCAATTATCCACTCTTTGCTCCTTTACCTTAAATGTTATGTGGTTGGAAGAAAAACAGCAATATACCAATATTATATGTCTTTGATTTGGACCTACCAGCGCTCGGAATCCGGCTCACTATTACATCACCGATGCGGTTCACAGTTATGTGTTTTCAACTCGAAATTGTAATGATTTCCAACAAAATGTTCAATAGAAGTACACAAACAAACCAAAACAAATAAAAACACAAATATTTGGATTAGAGTTATGGTGTTTACCGCCACTTTGAACATAATTCCAGTTTTTCCGTGGTGTTCAGTTTTCTTGGGGGGTGACGGGAGTACCAGGAGAAACCACCTACCAGCTGCAAGTCACTGACACTCTTCATTCCATGATACAGTATCGAGTACATCTCGCCATGAACGGGACTCGAACTCACAACTTTAGTGGTGATAGGCGCTGATTACATAGGTAGTGGTAAATTTAACTACCATAAAATCACGACCACGACGCTACCCAAAACTATTGGAATATAAAGTCACGGATTGGGAAAGGAACAACAAATAATTTGATAGTAATTGTAAGAAAATTATATTAGTTAATATATAGAGTTATACTTTTCAGTAAAAGAAATAATTCATGCCGGCCATACTTTATTGTTATTCACATATGGGTAGGCATTATATTCATAAATATTTAACCCCAAGCGATAGCGAAGGGTTAAATCTCATGAATATAATGCCTACCTATATGTGAATAACAATAAAGCGAGGGGTTAAATATTCATGAATATAATGCCTACCTATATGTGAATAACAATAAAGTATGGCCGGAATGAATTATTTCGATTCTAATAGGACAAATACGGTAATTTTAAAATTCGTGGCGGTCAAGTGGTGGCCGGCACTGTACATATCAATGCATAAACATAAAGAGTGAAATATGAGTGGATTTTGTCGTTGTAGGGATGTTTTTGTTTGTCTTACCCATGTTTTCATTACAGGTATTCCTATGATAACGTTTCGTCGTTTCTAATTGATATTTAAACCGTTTATTTGTGGTGTTAGTGAACACATTTTTTCTTTCACCGTTAACCGGAAGTTATGGGTGCTAGTTACTAGAGAGTGCCAAAAATAGCTTTATATAGTTCTGACAATTAATTTGTTATGTTTTCTTTGTCTACATTAGAATCACGGTTCTCCGACTGAAATTATGACAATTTTTATGTCACATTATATGATATTTAAAGGCGAGTATCAGAGTTTTTGCGGCTACAGGTTTTTGAGTTTAACGAAAGACGAAATTAGTCATAAATCGGCTGCATTTATTTTATCCAGGGAGTTGTTAAAATATTTCAGTCACAGCATGTTGTAGTTTTGGTATAAGTTGATATGCATTCTTTCACTCAGTTGTGCTGTAACTAATACAGTTACATAGTTATTTTGATAACAATCTTGTCGATGTTGGGGAAGAAAGCGTGTTCAGCATGCTGCATTAAGCTTTGAATACATTATGAGTGGCCAATAGTACATATGAAATAACATGTCCCGAACTGTTGATGTAGAGATGTGGCGGACAGAAATAATAAAAAGAGGAAATGGAATAAGGTATGGAAAGGACTTTTATGATATTATTAAAAATCAAATCAAAGTCACAAATAAGATACCCATAATATACATTCAGATTACATGGCTACAAAGTCATGCTGTAGGCTATACACAATCAGATTACATGGCAAGAAAGTCATGCTGTGAGGCATAGACAATCAGATTGTATGGCTAGCAAGTCATGCTGTAAGTTATAGACAATCAGATTACATGGCTAGGAAGTCATGTTGTGCGTTATAGATTTAACGCAGAGCAATGACCTGCATTGGGTATTTATAGAATAAGTTGTCATACAAGGATGTGATGTAATCTATGTAATTAAAAGTCGAAAAAGATACATATACCAGATGTTGTGAATGAATAAAAAGAGACATATACCAGAGGTTGTGGATGAATAAAAAGAGACATATACCAGAAATTGTGGATGAATGAATAGCGTCTAAGCGAAAATTAGTTAACTACAGGAAATATATGTCTTTTTGCACCATCCTACAAAAAAGAATTATCATTGTGTATGTTATATTTGTAGTTTTGCAATAAACCAATCACCGCGCCGAAATAATACAGTATCCTAACTCCTTGTCTGAACATCAAATCTGTAATGCTACGCTTCAGTGACATAGCATTGCTAACTTTGTTTTAGTTCACTAACACCACACTATAATAAAAGGCATTTAATTTGCAAAGCATATGTAGGTATATATTTTATATACATGTCAAAATAGTTAGAAAACAAAGGTATCAAATTTAGAGCGTACGACGAGTTTCTTGAATAACCATCATTAAATAGACTCATAGTTAAAATTTGGAATAATTTAAAACTCCTTGAGAGCGGGAAATAATAGTTCAATCCATACAGAAAAGAAAATGTCACTTCCGGTTAGACAACTAAACACTTGATAGTTATAATACTACCTCGCCCCCTTTCGCTATATCATTGCTAGGCATTATTTGCCACATAGGTCAACTTCCGGATTTATAACCTTAGACCTTGAGGACAATTTGAATTTTAAATTTAGCGCCGTTCAATGCTGAATACCCTAATCTATGTAATTAATGTTATCTTCTTATAGCCATAAATATCTGTACCAGAACCGTTGGAGCTATGTCCCTTTTGAGGTCGTCAAATTATTTCGGCCAAAATATAACAAAAAGTTTACACCATCACATGCAGAACTTTTCATTTAAGACTTTTACTTTACAATAATGTTCAAGGTCCATTGAACTGGAAACCATGTTCCAGATAACATGGAATGATGATAATTAATGAATATCACATGTCTCTACAACGTAGGGCAATTGACGAAAGCGCTCAAAAGTTTGAGAGGATTTATCGATTCCATGGTGTCTTTAATACATAGTGAAGTTACTTCGTAAGCTTTNAGGTTTCCTGAAGATATTATGGTTACACTATGAGAAATAATCTAATAATCAGAAAGAATACAATCAGATCTATCATTGGTAGAGGAAAGACTTTAAGACGAAATGTATGGAGATACCATGTGGGTTTATCTTATATTTTTTTACTTCGACGGGATGCTCAGTTTCACTCACCTTTGGTTTGCATATTTGACGGCTTCTCTATATTAATTCCTTATTGGTTATTATTGATTTTCGAATTCATTCATGTTAGGTATATAAGGCATAACTTAGGGTTGTTTCCGTTAAAGCCATGAGTCCCTTTTCCCAATTCCCCCTACATTGGCGTTTCATTGACAGCGCCATTTTCCATTTTTATTCAACGCTGTGCCACACTTACCGTGGCAGAATTTGAGTTCGTAAACAGGGCTTGGTAATTATCAGTAATAGTTAAAGCGTCATATTCACTAACCGAGATAATCCGTAATTATTGGGAGTACGTTTCCCGTGTTTTTGTTTTGTTGTAGTAATTATGGTTGACACATTAACCCAATTAATGTATTATGTTTCCTTTGTCTACATTAGAATCACGATCCTCCGACTGACATTATGACCTTTTTTAAGTCTCATGAATTTATAAATAAAGGTAAGTATCAAAGTTTTTGTGGCTACAGGTTTTTGAGTTTTGAAGAAAGACGAAATTAGTCATCAATCGGCTGTATTTATTCTATCCAGGGAGTCGTCAAAATATTTTATAGTCAAAACATGATGTTGTTTCGGTATAAGTTCATATGGATTTTTTTACTTTCAGTTTTGCTGTAACTAATACAGTTACAGAGTTATTTTGATAACAATCGTTTCGATGTTGGAGAAGAAAGCGTGTTCGGCATGCTGCATTAAGCTTTGAATTCACTATGAGTGGTTAATAGTACATATGAAATAACATGTCACGAACTGTTGATGTAGAGATGTGGCGAACAAAATTAATAAAAAGAGGGGAAATGGAATAAGGCATCGAAAAGATTTTTTAGCCGAGTTGCAACGAAGTTGCAGTCGACTTATGTTTTGGCGAAAGGCGGGCGGGCGGGCGTATGGGTATCTCCGTTAACGCGATAGCGCTCTTAGTTTTTGACCGATCAACATCATTATTGGTAGGAAGCATTATTAAACTATTATGTAGAACGAGTTCGAAATTCAGATTCATCTATTGTTTTTTTCTTGTAAAATCATGGTTGTTTATAGAAAAAGTACATATTTTGAGAATTATCTTCGCTATCGCGATAGCGCCCTTAGTTTTTTGACCGATCAACATAATTTTTGGTAGAAAGCATTATTACACTATTATTTAGAGTGAGTTCGAAATTCAGATTCATCTCTTGTTTTTTTCTTGTAAAATCATGTTTTTTTATTTATAGAAAAAGTACATATTTTGAGAATTATCTTCGTTAACGCGATATCACTCTTAGTTTTTGGCCGATCAACATACGTTTTGGTAGGAAGCATTATGACACTATTATTTAAAGCGAGTTCGAAATTCAGATTAATCTATTGTTTTTTTTCTTGTAAAATCATGTTTTTTTTTTATAGAAAAAGTACATATTTCGAGAATTACACATTTCTCTGAAACTACACAGGTTAGGAACTTAATATGTGGTATGGGTGGCGATGCCAATGTGAAGTTGTGCATTCAACATTTTGCATCCCCGGGGCTCAGCCCCACCCCGCTGGGGAATCTGTTTTAAAAATGTGACCGAGATCCCCACTCTAAGCCATATATATTTATGATCATGGTGACTAGACTAATTAAATGCATTATAGCTCAGGCCCCAGGTTCATATCCCAACCCCTACCTGAAGTGAACTGTTTAATGGTTGAGATCCCCACCCCTAAACCATACATGTTTATGATCAGGGTGACTAGGCAAATTAACTGCATTATAGCTCAGTCCCCAGGGTCATACACCACCCCTACCTGAGGTGAACTTTTCAATGGTTGAGATCCCCACCCCTAAACCATATATATTTATGATCAGGGTGACTAGGCAAATTACATGCATTATAGCTCAGTCCCCAGGGTCATTCCCCACCCCTACCTGAAGTGAACTTTTTAATGGTTGAGATCCCCACCCCTAAACCATATATATTTATGATCAGGGTGACTAGGCAAATTAAATGCATTATAGCTCAGTCCCCAGGGTCATACCCCACCCCTACCTGAAGCGAACTTTTTAATGGCTGAGATCCCCACCCCTAAACCATATATATTTATGATCAGGGTGACTAGGCAAACTACATGCACTATAACTCAGTCCCCAGGCTCATACCCCACCCCTACCCGAAGTGAACTTTTTAATGGTTGAGATCCCCACCCTTGAATCATATATATTTATGATCAGAGTGACTAGGCAAATTAAATGCCTTATAGTTCAGATCCCGGTTGGTCATACCCCATCCCCTACCTGAAATGAACTGTTTAATGGTTGAGATCCCCACCCTTAAACCATATATATTTATAATCAGGGTGACTAGGCAAATTAAATGCCTTATAGGTCAGGCACCGCGGGGTCATACCCCACCCCCTACCTGAAGTGAGCTTTTTAATGGTTGAGATCCCCACCCTTAAACCATATATATTTATGATCACAAAACCAAATGATTTTGACTTGCAACTCGGCTGTTGCATCTCTGATGGTTTCTCGATTTTATAATATTATTACAAAGAAAATCAAAGTCACAAATAAGATACCCATAATAGACAATCAGATTATATTGCTAGAAAGTCATGGTATAAGTTATACATAATCAGATTATATGGCTAAAAAGTCATGCTGTGTGCTATAGATTTAAAGCAGAGCAGTGACCTGCATTGGGTATTTACAATATAAGGTGTCATATTTTTCACATTTAAAGACATCTTTCAAGGGGGAAGGTTAGGATCCCATTAATCAGTTTAACCCCGCCATATTATGTCCCTGTTCCAGGACAACGTCATGTGTGTTGGTCTTTTGTTTTATGTTCAATGGATTGAGGTTAGTAGTGATTGTTTGCTTTTTTTTATTTTGCTGGAACAATTAACAATCACTGCTTAGACTATCATTACATGTAACTGTAATAGATACATTTACTTACCGTTGACAAATACTTTACATAGTTCTACAATTGCGAAAGCGCTATATAGAGTCCCGTTCATTATTGATAGTAACATATTTTCCTAAGTGATTACAATTAACCTCTTGATATTCGGATGGAAGTTCTGGTCCTTCGTCATGATTACAGAGATAACCATCGGTCGTTGATTGGCTTGAGTAACTAACGTACAAAGAATACCCTGCAAGACATTTGGGGGTGGCTGCCTCATTGGTAAGTGACCTTAGACGATTTAGTATATCCTGCTTAGATCATTTGTTTTAACTACAAGCCCGTTAATACTTTTAAAATTATTTGACTTTCCAATTTTCTGACAATGAGCGTACCTGATTGATGTTATTGCATAAACATGTAGCTTGGTGTGAACTATCAGTGAATATTGCTTACATGAACAAACAGAACATGCAGAAGAAATCCATTCAGTATCAAACTTTCAAATTTCATACACATTCGTTCATTTTGTTTCATTTTGAGCACAATGAAACCTGTCTAAACTGAACTCTCAATATGCAAAATCCTGTATAAACCGAACTTTAAATAAAATCCAGATGCATAAGAAATCTTGGTCCCAAGGAAGTTAACGCAATGTGTACTCGATACAACAGTATGTTTTAAAGTTTGTCAGTGACTTGCGACAGCTCGGTGGTTTTCTATGGGCTACTGCAGTTTCTTCCACCAATAAAACTGACCGCCACGATATAACTGAAATATTATTGAAATTGGCGTTAAAGACCATAACCCTACCCTAAGGAAGTTCAGTTTAGACAGGCTTAACTCAATAATGCAATTTCTTTTGATATGTTCTTCATCGTAAGATATCGTAAAACTAACCGTAAATTTGAACGTCACATAGTTCTAGCAAAGCTATACTACTGTATCCAGGGATATTATTGCTATGTGGTCTATTCCGTTCATTATAGATAACTATATACTGTCCAAGAACATAGCAATCAACAGTTTGATTCATCGACGGAAGTTCAGTTCCTGTATGATGAAAGCAAAGATGACCATTGGTTGGCTTTGGTGAATTGGTTGTAACACTGGAGTTGGTAACATACAAGGAATATCCAGCGAGACGCTCTGGCGCTGGAAAGAAAATGACACATATTCTGCATTGAGGTTTAGTTTCGAACGAAGAAGTGACATACAATATATGTGTATTACATATCAAAATCTACCACGACGGCAAATAATTATCATCAATAGATTGCATACTTAAACAATGATAATGGTTCTGTTAAAACTTGCTGATTATACATTATTAAAACAAACAAAAAAAACCAAACAATTTGGAAGTTGCTAGAATTTTGCCGATATGTGTACAAGAGCTTTTGTTAAATCATACGTTATCAACAGTTTAGACTTTGGTAGATTTTTTAGTGTAAGCGCAAAATTCGGGAAAAAAACTATTGATTGCAACTGAACTGTGGGTAAAATTTACTTATTGACTGTCATTCATACCTGTAATAAGTGTATGGGTATTTTTTAGTGGAACAAAATCTGCGCATCGATTTTTATTTTTTGATACATCTGCATTTCGGTCAGATCTAATTATCAATAAGGGGGCATCATTAAAGGGTTAAACTCCTACAAATGTATGTGGTTGTTCCAAGTCCGAACCTGGCAATTCGTCGATTTCTATCGGGATTATTTCGAGGGAGGATTGTTTTTTGTTTTTCTTTTGTGTGTGTGTTATTGTTTGTTGTTCTTGTATTTTGTATTCCTTTGGTCGATGATGTTCGATGTTCGAGTAGTAGATATTGATGAAAATGACCTTCACTATTTAAAATATGTTCATTCTTTTTTTTTCTTTTTTTCTTTTCATTGCTTATTATTTCATATTAATAAACTTAGAGAAAAGTATAAATATGAATAGACTGTTCATCTTATTCTAAGATTGGTGATTTCAATGATCGCTTCTGTCCCATTTAGCTTGCTATAAAAGATACCACAGATACAGACCTTGACATATACCTCAACATTGAGAGTGAGCGGCTGTAAAGAACACAACTTTACGACAAAAGAGATGGCATCCATTTTCCGATTGAGAACTTTCCATTTATATGTAGCAATATTCCAGCAGTACCTGCATGTTGAATGTATATCTTTCAGTTGATACTCTATTCTAGAGCTTGTGGCACCTTGATAAAGGTTTGCTGCTATAAAGGAAACTTCTGAACCAAAGGTTCCCATTGGTTAAGTCATCACTTCGAACACTTTACAGTCGCCACCATGATTTGATTGACCGCTATGGAAAATCTGTGTCATAAATGACCACGATTATGTTGCATTTGTCGCAAGCAATTTCCGGTCCTTTCCTCAATCATGACTTAGCATCGGGTTTGTAACTAGATTAGAACGACGCGTGCCACTATTGGAAAAGAAACTGCTTACCATTCCGCAGCCTATGAGTTCACTCCCGATTTTTAGTGGGATTCGTGTTATATCTGTAGATCGTTGTTTGTCCTTTTTCTTTTGGCCTTGTGCTGTCTGTCCTTCGATTTACGGATTCTGATTATCCCTTTTGTATCTTCAAAGTCTTCTTTCTGTGACGTAAAACCCTTTCAGAAAAGAAGAACGCAACTAACCAAGAGGGAAGATATTTTCGAGAAATATCACGATTCAGCTTTAACAAAGACCACAAAAGTAAAACAATGAAAATGAAACACACAAGGTCTTTGAAAAATCCCCAGTGAAAAGTACTTAGATTTACCAGCTAGCTCGGTACAACTCCTTCAGCATGTTTATCGACAGATTGTGTGAAATGCACAAATACACCACTAGCACATCAACCTTGGCATAACGCCGCACATGTAGTACCTTTGGGATCCATTTAAAATCCCTTTATGATCAACATCTTTCTACGGGTGCCCATTTGTGATCTTTAATCGACCCTACTCAAGGACACCATAAAATAATCAATGGTAGTTGCTGGTCTTACAATATGAGTTAATATTTAATTGCTATATAGTAAGAAATGAGATAAATCTAAATAAGCACGAGAGCTTATCCACTTATCCACAAATTAAAGTAAAGGAACAATAGTTTTTATTGTGAAACGACCTGTATGTAGCCTGCAGTTGAGTGGTACTCCGCTATGTTTATCTTCTTAGCTCATGGTTTTGAGATATGTTCCTGTATTTAGATATATGTTCATATTCTGCTCATCTGAACCACAGATATATAATTTACATAAAATTAATTGTAAATGGAAGAGCAAGTCAAGTACGTTGAACACCCATTTGATTTATAAATTATTTGAAAGATACTCACTATCACTACGATAAAAAATCTTGACATTTGTAAAATATATAGTATTTCCAGGAAATGCCAGCGTCCACCAAGCTGTGTATTTATGATCCGCTGTTGTAGCACAAGATCCACCGTAAAAGTGATTAGTAGGTCCACCAGTCACTGCTAAATCTGCACCTAAATGTTTACTGTTCCAAACGTAAGTTGTACTCTGTGAAGGGGTCCCATCATGTGATAGGTATTCTATTTCAAATAAAACCACATTTAAACTAACGTCACAACTTTTACCTCTTACATATTCAATGTTTCGTGTGTCTTAAAGTCTAGGAATGTTAGAGGTGTGTGATATTATATAGGGTGTTGTATTAATCGGATTTAAACAGTAATCAATGGTTATGAAATCCACGATCGTTTGATATGTGCACAATACTACCATATTACAACAACAAAACAACAAGTTGTAAAACAAATGTTTACTAGTTGAATTTGAGGTTAACTTTTTAAACAATAGCAATATATGTATTGCTTTATTTGTGGGATTTTGCATTGGTCTAGTTTTTAGCTATTATTTGTTATCCTGAATTTATTATTAGAACAGAAGGAGCGAATTGTTTCTTCGTTAATGATATCCATTTCTACGTTTTCCAGAATTTCGCGATGTTCTCAACGATTAATTGCTTTTGCGAGAACAAAAACCACCTTCTACCATTATAATGATAATTACAAACTTACAAAATTGGCGCGTTTTTTTCTTTCTTAGATTCATTGATGGAATTAATATAATTGACTATAAATATTCCTGATATTTTGTTTTTATCGAAATTAATCAACCAAAATAAGAAACAATTCGCTTTCAGTATACTCACATTTAATATAGATACACACCAATCAAACTTGTGGTAATTTTGTTCACTTACTGTAAATTATAAATAGCCACTTGCTAACGGAATACAGCTTCCCCCTATAGTCGACTGGGGCGCACAAGTAGCGTATATCTGTGTTACCTATATTAGCATTCTGTGTTTGGCACTTGCACGTTAAGATTTGTTTATAAACTTATTCGTGTCGTGACTATGGATTGGATCGTGTGAAGTTAAATAATACACCAGTAATCGTTGTTGTACAATGCCATACACATACATTTTTATTAGAATTATGTTTTTTTATTATTATTATTTAAACGCTGCATTTGTCGGGTTAGTGTTCCTCATTTGGGTTTTTCGTTTTCTTTTGGCCATTGCATTGTTTGCCCTTTTTCTATTTACTGCTTCCGATTACCTCTTTTCGTAAGCAAATATGAAGATAGAAACAAGTTGTATTTACACTTTATTCAAAATATGCATAGTAAAAACTATTACTTCGAAGATTATCTATCTTCAGTACAATCAGACGTTACCAGTGTATAGCATTTCATCATGAATTTCTAGTGTTCTACTATATAATAAACTTACTTTGTGATTTTATGATACAGATCAGTTGTACAAATATAGCTACAATTTCAACTGGGGATTCCATTTCTTTCACACATTAGTCTGAAAGTAGTAAGAGAGTAAAAGTTTACAAGAAAGGGTCAATGTATCAGCCAAGACAACGAAATGTTTATCTTTCAATATTGGTCTTAATTGCTACAAAACACTAACTATGCACCATTCAAATATATGACATTATATTTTAATCACTCTTTTAAATAATTTTCAAACGAAGGTTTAAACAGTGATACTAAGTAATTCATCCAACATCAACAAAACGAACAAAGAAAGGTACACGCGTACTTAAATATGTGTACAGAACAGTCATGCTAGGTTTTCTGATTGACAATTTACCTGTTTAATTCGGTGGCTGTGTTTTTAACTTACTATTGACGTTCTGAATTGTGGATCACTGTTTTCTGAATATATCTAAGTGTATTAAACGAAGTTTGTATATTATCTCAATCAACTACTTTCACTTTCTCAATATAAATATGATGTCTTATCACAGAACATATATGATTCTGTGCTAGATTATATCTTGTATAACTATGTGAATTTCAAATTAAACAAACATTACCAATTGGTCATTATCCTTCAAGAACGCTTTCTTGAATGCGTCTAACGTTGACAATAGACGTCTTTCTAAATTTATTTTAAAGGTGATAATTATATATTTTCCATTTGCTAGCAGTAATATATATCTCTCTCTATATATATATTTATTTATTCTGATAACCTTTGTTGATACATTGGTATACAAATAACAAATTAAATACATAAATAATACACAATAAGATACAATGCAATACATAATAAGAAAACAGCTATATACAATATTTACAAACAGAGAGGGGGTTACATTTTTTTAGCCATGAGGGCATTAATATATCTTATAAAGATGCCAATTTTTTTTTATTTTTTTTTTTGTCAGATTCATCAAAGTGCCAAATTTCAGAATATTACAATTTTTAAAGTATTTTTTTATCTATACAAGATGTACATATTTAAATGACACACTGCTCAAGAATAGTTTAACAATTACCAAGACATCGCTTAAAATTATTGGTCCACAGTTCTTGAAATGTTTAACATTACCATACACGCTAACCATTCGCACAATTCCTCATTTACAATTACACTACACACACGTCACATTATTCTACATATATGACACACTATACCCCCATACATCATTTAGTATTTGTTTTTGGTTTTTTTATCCATCACTTTTCTGTAAAATAAACATGATAAAGGTGTGCGAATAAATGTTTTAAATTATTTGTCAAGTATACAAATAATAGTATCCTGTTACCCGATTTATGTAGAGCGAATTGCATGATATTATGTTTGACCCAAGTAAGGCGCCCTATGATATTTTAATGTGATATTTTGTTTAATTAACTAGACGTGTGTTTTCCACACGTTCATTAGTAGTAATACGTTTGGTTGTTCAATATTCGTCAAAGTAATTTGTAAAACTAATATTCACAAGCACACACCACACGACCTACATTACTATCTAAAGTCATGAAACTTTTATAAATAAACCTAATATTTTATTTATTATTGTATTGTATTCTCTGTAGCGTTTCGTACTTCTACTAAATTCAGTGCGAATCATTCAAAGGTCAAGTTTTACATGTATTTGACCTATAAATGCACCAACATTATGCATATATGAGGAAATATTGTTGTAAATTTGAATGAGGTATTCCCTTATGAATTCCCAAGGTCTCGCTATTTGATCACACAGCATCTTGAAAACCATTAAATATTAAGTTTTATATGCCTTAACATTTTAATATAATATTACTACAGTTTAAAAAATCACTCGTGTCTACATTTTTACAATGTGTATGCAATGTTTTTATACCATAAACGATATTTTGGTTTAAATATTTAATAGCAGTCAAATCTAAGTATATTTTCCCAGATTGTTAAGATATTATATTACGTATGGCAGAATGAGATACGATGCAATGTCACAGTGTTTAACTCCATGGGGACCTCTATTAATAGAAATACTACATAGATTACCTGTTTTTTTGCATTACGGTCCCTCTTGCAAAGTATCCGCTAGTTGTGCGGGGGGATACAATTTATATTCAACGTCGTGCCAAGCGGAATGTGACTCGTGTGATGATAAATTCACGTTCGTAGAACCTTAAGAACACTGCATTTCGAAAGAGTTTTTGGAATGTTAAAGACCACTAAATGTGCCTCGGGCAATATATATTTTCTCTCAGACGAAATACGGCGTGTTCTGATTACCTATAGGTCTAAGGTCAACTGCACTTAAATATCGTCAAATTATACCTTAGTACATCTCCAGAGTACTTAAAGCATATTACTAATTTACAAGTGTTAGAATTTAGTAAACTTCTTTCAGATGTTCATTGGCCAATATCAATTTTTATTGATAGATTATTTCAAAAAGTACTTCCGTTGTTACTGATATCGTATATATGTAGTGTTAATGACATTGCATGTCACTTTCAACAACATTTCTAAGTGCAGTAGCCAGTTATGTTAGTGGAGATAGCCGGGATAAAAAAAAATAGTAGCACATTTCTATAGTTGTAGCGAGTACTAGTACACATCGCCATCGCCATAGGTGGGAATCGAACGGTGATAGTCATTTATTATACATATAGATCTTATCCAAACTACCATTCAATGTTATATGGAGACCATGGAATTTATAGTAACTGTGGACCTAAGATATGTATACACAATTCAGACCGAAAATAAATTTGGTCAAAACTTGACGTTTAAATGAATTGTGTGTTGTCCATGTGTATAATTTCTATTTATATACCATAGTCCGTTTGACTTCTATAAATCCTCAAAAATAAATTCTTAAAAATCCAGTTTTCAAACCAACAACCTTTTCTTTTGATGTTTATCAACATACATATACGAACTCTGATGATTAATTTCAAAACTCTTGATCCATCATCAAAACAGTTACCCATTAGGTCTCTATGTCAATTACATTCTCTAAAGTCTAATAATATGGATGAAGTGAGCACAAACAGTGTAATGGCCAAACCAAGAAAACAAAATACATGCAACAGACATGTGCTTTCAATGTATCTTTCATTTTACCATGCGACATATTACAGATATATATATAGATCATGTTAAACAATTTACATGTATTTACATCGTCAAACATTATAGCTGACAAAAATGTAAATAAAAAACCACGAAGGTGGGAGAATTAGAAAAATATCCTTTTTCTTGAAAATCAAGACTTAGAGCTTAGAGAAATATGTGAATAATTTCACTCCGGCAAATATTTCACAAGCTGAACTTGATACCTGTGTCGAAAAGCTCAGTAAACATTTTATATATTCAGCTTAGACAACTTTTGGAATTAAGAGATCGAGAAACATAAGAAAAGAAAATAGTAAAGTAGGTGTATCTAAAAAGCCATGGTTAAACTGTAAATTAAAGAGAAGATATAAGAGAAATAAAACAGAATCCTCAAAATTAGAGATGAAGAAGGCAGAAAAACAGTACAAAAAGCTGCTCGACACAAGTATCATTAATCATAGGAAAGAAATGTGACTAAAGATGAAGGAATTAAGGTAGAAAAGTAGTCAAGAATATTGGAAAATATTAAATTCAGGTTGTCGTAAAAAGCCACCAAATATTTCCATTAGCTCACTTTTTGATTTTTTCAAACAATTGAATGAAACTCGCGATAACATAGAAAATGATTATGATCTCCTGGATATAGAACCTCATTTCATATATACCCCCAATATGGAAATAAATGGACAAATTACCGTGGATGAGATATTAAAGTCTATCAAAGAATTACATACCGAGAAGGTATGTGGCGATGATAATATAATTAATGACTATATAATTCATGTGCACATTTGCTTATACCGATTTATGTTAAATTGTTTAATTGTGTATTCGATTCAAGTAAAGTACCGGGTACATAGCTTTCAGGAAATATTATACCCATATTCAAGAACAAGGGGAAATCTGATGATCCTAAAAATTGTTGTTTCGCATGAAAACAATTTTTGGCTCCAGGGAAAACCTAACTCTTCTATATGTTAAATATAATGTTTTAATTTAGCGACAAAAAAAAATTCTTTTGACGATTTTCATTTTCCCGCGGAAAAACGTCTTGACATTTTCCGAATTTATCTAAAATAAAAAAAAAATATATCGTTGATTTTTTCTTCATATTCCTTATAAAGTAAAAATAAACAGATGTCATTCGAATGAAATGAAAAAAAATATATGTCACGGACATCATCAGAGTAAAACGCCCTTTTTTGAAATATGTTTTTGCTTGTTTTGATAAACAGAGTTGTCTTTTCCTTTCGCTGATGAAGTGTGACGTCACTATAGATAGCCACAGTTCTAAAGCTAGCGACTTGATCCATGTCCTGAAACAGGACTGATTTTCCGAAGATATCTTAACTTTATAAATAATGATACTTTTGTTTTCATTTTAAAAAAGATTCATACGAATGATTCAGAATTAATGCGTATATGTCATTCTAATGAAAAAAAATATTAAATTAAATGCAAGTGCCTTTTTCGTTGAAGAATTCGCAATTTAATTTACTTGGATATTTCGTGGAATGATATTAGTAGTATTGTTATAATGTTACTTTGATACACGTACATGTAATTTTTTTTTTTTTATGCATTCAGACCTTTTTTTTTGGAGGTTTTTACCCATTACACGGACATGGATACAGTTTCTTTTTTATTAAAGTTGCATCTGTATAAATTATAACTTAGTGAACAGTATTTCATTATCATCGTCATTTTCGAAAAAAAAAAAACCTGGATTGTATGTCCACATCCGTCTGGTGAGTTATACCTTCCCTTATTTCATCAACCAACTCTTTTGATTTAGCTTTTGATTTTTCGGAAAGTTTACGTTTTTTGAAATCAGATGTGCTCTTAAAATCCTTTTGGGCTTTTCTTTTACTTCTCAAATGTTCTGATGTTTTTCCAGTATTTTTACCCACATTCTTCATGTACATGTAAAACAAAATCAAAGCCCGTATTCTTTTGTGCAGCGGTGCAGTACATTCTGTTAGATAAGCTTTCTGACGCACAGTAATGTCTATTTTTTGGTGCTTTATTGCTCAGCATGTTATTGAAGGATTCATTTTCCTTAGTAGATCCACATGGTGCTAATTTTTCTACATTTACATCAGTAACGTATACTGAGAAGATGGTTTCAAGCTCTTCTTTAAATTTTGAGTTTGTCAGTAACATGGTTCGGATGTACGAACTTGGGTTTTGTAAGTATTTGCTTGTATGCATAAAATTGACCCCAGGCCACACACTGTTTCGGAGACTGTCCTAGTTAGCCGAAGTTCGTCGCCACACATTTCACATCCTTTCATGAGGCTGTAAACTACCATCGCTGATTCGATTACTCTTCTTTCACCTCGTGACCATATTTGAGTCTGTGTAAATTCATCTGCAGCTGGCTCTTCTTCTAAATCTTAGACCTTGAATTAAATTTCGACATTAACTCCTTGCAAGCATCACGCCGTTTTGCTTCTGTACTTTTGATGTTGTTTTTCTTCGGGCTAAAGCCCTCGGGTGAACAATTATGATGTTCACCTTAAGGGCAGGCAATAATTGTATAGTATTCCCGGCGTCTTTTTGTAAGCAAATCGTCGAAATATAACTAGCAATTATTCCGTCAGCTAAAACCTATAATTGTATAAAAATAATTGCATCGAATGTATTTAAGTCATTGGTATTCATTTAAAATACAAAATACCAGTCATCGTAGAGGCTTTAGGACACACTTGAATGACCTGCTCGTTATCGATTTTACCGTAATATGAACATGTAATTTTGCCAACCATAGACTTTTCCCACGCAATTTATTGCCTTTTGTAGTTCCCAACTGTTGTGTAACAATTTAAAATATATATTTAATTATAACTAATGGCTAAAATATGTATATGGAATATTTTTATAATAATTACTTATTTTGAGGGCAATATTATGCAATTACTGTCTTTTGATGAGGTAAATGTGTGGATTTATTGACTTTTGAAAAAATTATATTCACTGAGCCCGAACGGGCTATTAGTAGCCACTGGCTGTATGTAATCCTCTTGAAATAAATAAAGAATTAAACTAAATCATTTTTTTTCAAAAGTCAATTAATCCACACATTTACAGAATCAATAGACAGTAATTGTTTTATTCTATATTTTGAGGAAATAGTGGTTTTCTGAAATAAAAAAAGTTACATGTCGACTGTCCTGACGTAGTGCTACATTATTGTTTGCATCACGACCATGTTATTATCTGAATCTTTATCATTTAATATATTTTTTTATGTTCCGTCGGATAAAGTGGCAAATCTTACTTTTTTGCATTGGTTGATTAAAATAAAACATTCCTAAAAAAAATCCATGTTCCAATAATAGCAACACGTGAGATTTACCGCGGCGAATATTACATCTGAGGAGGTGAATACGTCTTTTTGTTTTAAAAAAAGATTTAGGTAGAAATCTATATTAAAGAATTTACTAATATAGAATAACAACATTTATGGACTACTCAAGGGCCAGGATATGGAATGCAAATTTGTGCATAGACCGAGCCGAAGTCGAGGTCAATATAAAAATGTCAGTTCATATATACGTCCAATCAGCCCAGGATACGACCATCAATTGACCAATTCATGTACAGTTTGGGTCATATCAACCCGAGGTAAGATCCCAATGATCAATTCATGTGTAATCAATATATTTCGTGGGAAAAAACATGACGAGCTTTGAGTTGTTCGGTCTTACTTTGAGTTTGTGTAGTCCGTAAAAATAGCTATAACTCCAATTATGCCTTCCTTTTTTTACAATGTCTATTTTTGACATTTTTTTTACCCGGAAGGTCCGAAGCAAACACCGCATAGTCAGGAAACGCAGATAAAAACCCCGAAAAGTTATTTGCAATTTCGCACAGTGAACATAATATGATACGGTATCACTATTATTTGTTGTCTGTAACAAGCAAAACCCTGGTTTTATTTTCCTTTGTTGTTTTCTTTATGTGATAATAAAAAATACGTCTAGCATACCATAATTTTAATTCATTGTTTGTTGTCGTAATATTTTTAATTTCGATTATTTGTGTGGCTTTTCTTAAAGGGGACACAACTCTATAGAATGGTGATTCGGTTCAAATTATGCTATGAAGACCGGACATTCCAAATTATTCTATACAGATCGGTCAGTCCAAATTATGTTATTGAAACTGGCAAAGCCGACTGCTTAACATTATACCGTAGAATGAAACACGCCATGTAAATGCACTATAAGCCAATATAATCCATACTATACATACTATACAATAAAGACCAGTTTGTTATTAGGCTACCTTATACAATGTATAATTTAAAATACAGAGACTGTTGTTTTGACAAATTGATAATGATTTCAAGAATACAAGTTTATATACCATTGCCACACGTTGACACACAATATATATATATATACTACCGCTTTACAGCAGAAGCAGCCATCAGCGGGGTACCAATGGTTGCGTCTAATAATCATTATTCTAACATGACGTCCTTCATTGGCTATATAAATAATACAGTGATAAAACTCACGATATATTTTAATTCGCTCATGCGTATTGACGAACAAATTCCGAACATAATTCCCTTGTGAATTTATGTATTCATACAGCACTGTGGTGCATAACAAACATAAAAATGACCGTATTGTTTTTACCTATATATTTCCGGAATAAATACTTAAGTCAACCATCAATGGACTTTGACTTTTTAAATTTAACATCTTCCGGAAGTCGTTTACAAAGAACGCTGGTGACATTGAAAGACATGGTTACTGGTGTATTGTAAGATTTTGTGAGCATTTTACTTGTTTAAGTTGCCAAATTCAAAATGCCATTCAATTGGAAAATATCAGTAACTTCATAGCATTACACTCTATTAATACATAAAAGAAAAAAACAACTGTTAAATGTAAAACATGAACAGGTTAGTGAATTTTGTTATGAAATGCATTTCCATTACCGACTTCCACTTAGAGTTAGATTTTTCCTACTAGAATCCAAATAATTCATGGAAACCAGAGTTTGTATCACGTTTTAATATGGGTAACATTATTTTCGTTGCATTTTATCCGGGATAAAATTTGTACGAAAATAAGGTTACCCATGTTAAAACTGTATACAAACTCTGGCTTCCATGAATTACTTCTTAAATAAACAACTATATTAAAATGACCATAACTCATACACGAACATTCAATATACTGCATTACTCAATTCAAATAGCTCGCTCTTTCATCATTTTACATAATAGTTTTTTACTGAACTTGTCAAGCAAGAAACCAAGCTCAGTGTTAAAACAAAGAAAAAACGTTTCTCACTTATGAAGCCAGCAGTCTCATCATTCGTTGCATAAGGAGCTTTGTCTATGTTTTCTCCGTTATCCTTTTGACAGTAGCAGACGAAGGAAGTAAACAAAGATACATTAATAACGAAAACTGATCGGACGTAAACGTGAATTCAGGAATTTTGTTTCCCTAAAAAGACATTATAATTGTGAAAAACTAAATACCCGATCTCATGCAAAATTTCCGGTCGCCATTTTTAAAAATCCATATTACACCCCATATAATACGGCACACATTATTACACCCCTCTCCCTCCCCATGTAATACGGATAAGGTTATTACACCCCTGGGTCGTTACTGCCATTTCTTAATTTTCGGATATTGGGAAAAAAACATTTTGTCGTAACTGCCACTTACGACCTTACAATGTCAAATATGGAAGTTGGTCGGAAAATTTGGTTGATTTCTTCATGCAGATACGACCTTTTAATTCTACTTTATAAAAGTAGTAGATACGACCTTTTTAAAATCTAGATATTTCCAATGGGATATTACAAGAACCCAGTGTACCATCTTGTAGAGCTTTTGAAGCCTAGTCAAAATATGCAAATAATCTAAAAAGGTCGAATGTACCACTTACGACCTTGTAATACTAGGGGGACGATATCTTGAGTAAATATATGATAATATATTTTATTATTGAAAACTTACCTACTTAATGACGATCATATATTTCCTGTTCATATTATACTCGTTTTTTATATGACATTAAATGCATATTAGATAATTTAAACCTACACAATTTAATTTTGAAAAACTCAATAACCAAAATCACGAAGTTTGTTACGGCTAAATGATTAAATACCATCGAACATTTTTTTTACAAAAGGCCGTGTGACATTGACTTTGATGATAAAAAAAATTGTCAAATATACCATGCATTGTATTGACAATACAATCTGAACGATTAGTTATACTGTTTATTATATAGACTTCCAAAATGTCTTTTATATTATTTTATTTAATTTGTATATATCATTCCATGCGTATGAATCTACGGGCAATGATAGTGTGTAATCAATATGGCCGCACATTCAAACAAATTGTAAAGTTGTTGTGAAAAAATTCATTGCAATTGTGACTCATGTCAGTCCGATTTATCTGAGGAACCAGGTACGATGTGTTATTATTGTGCGAGTCGTGTGTATTTCATGTGTAACAGAATTCGAACTAAGGAATGAATCAATGTCCTCAAATGAAACGTTCTGAAATCTACCCGGCTGGGCTTTAGTTTGGTGTACATTTTCATTTGTATTGCCATTGGAATTTGGAACATTTGTTTGGACATCTAGAATATTAAATTCTGGCATTTCCACATTTTCCAAGTAAAAATCATTTTCTTTTAAAAATTTGGAGACTACAGGTGCCGTATATGCGTCAAAATGATTAGACATTTTTTTTTTTTTTTTTAAGATTGTTCAAAGCAGACGATTTTTTCATTGAAAAGGGGTGGTGAAAGGAATTAGGAAACTGACAATCTTCAATGCACTTTTAACATTGCCGTTGTTTGTTTATATTTAAATATGTTGTGTTATGCTAGTGAAATGATTCGATTGGGAATAAGCAAGTGTTTGATTTTAATGTATAAATAAAATGATTCAATTAAAATAATTTATAAAAGTACTACAACTTTATTTTCATTTGTTTCAGTTTACAATCATGTGTGTATTCACCGTAACACAACAAGGGACGTAACCAATACACTTAGTTGTCTAAAAGTAGTTCTGGCGGGAAAAAAACTGATATTTCACTGATAGTTCACATGTGACATATCGGAATTTATTTCACGGATAAATCTCCATAATTCACACCTATCTATATAATAAGTTGGTTTTTTTTTAATATTTTTATTGTAACTTTCATGGAATACATGTTTTATTTACCCCAAGCTTATTACTTTTGGTTTGCCATAGTTTGATGGTGTTTAACGCCATTTCAACAATATTTTAGTTATATCGTAGCAGTCAATTGTATAGGTGGAGGAAACCGTTGAACCCGGAGAAAAACACCGACCTGTCGCAAGTCTCTGACAAACTTTATCATCTAATGTTGTACACCTCGCCCTGATCGAGATTCAATCTCACAACATCAGTGGTGATAGGCACTGATTGCATAGGTAGTAAATCCAACTACCATACGATCACAGCCACGACGGCCCCTCAAGCTTGTTGTGTGTAGATAACCTAATGCATATACCTGCTAGTTATACAATGCTACTTGAGTTATATTTACAATATCATTCAAGAACTTGTAGAACTAAACTACTGTTACCTTTAAATATAACTTCATGAAGCAAATTATATTTGTTATAAATATTTTGATGACTATATTGTATATATTTTGTTATCCACTTACTTTGTTTAATGAAAAACAATCTGTATCATATTTTCAAAATATACATACACCAATAAATATGGGTACAAATTGTTTTAACTTCTATTAAATAAATCATGAACAAAATCAGGAAGTTAGTTCCGCGTAAATGATTAAATACCATCGTCGAACAAACTTTACAAAAGACGACCCTGCAAACATTGCATTCTCAAAGATGATCTACATAATTATGAATGTATGGACTCCCATAAAAAAGAATAGGCCTGTCCACCTTTGTTAATTGTACCCAATTCGAACAGTTAACAAATGTAGGTAATGAACAAAAGAGGTTTTAATTAGGTATTAATATCATAATGTACATGAAGTGTATTTATATGATACGCTCCTTTCCCTTGGTTTGATGTGAAATACATACATGTACTGTTATGACATAATCACCGATATATACTAGTCAACAAAAGAAACGATGCAAAGATATTCTTGAAATATATTTTTATGCTAAGACCAAAACAATTGTTTATTATGAGGACACTGCCCTAGAACACCTGTTCTAGCAAACATCCGAATTCCGGAAGACTGGTAGCAGAAGACTACGTGAATCTGGACTCCGAGCTAGGCGTCCGGAGGTAGAACCAATCCTTTAACAGCGCCATATGACCGCGAGATTAGCCTTTGCACGTCGTCGTTGGAGGCTCCACACCTGGCAACATAGATGGACGTTATCATGTGTACCGCAGGCGTGGGGAACGTTTTACACACCAGTGTGTGTACGATTCCGGCCGTTTTGGAGGCGAAAGTGTTATGGTCTGGGCTGGAATTTGTCATGGTGGTCGCACTCAGCTCAAAATTCTTTAAGGAACATTGAATGCCGTAAAATACAGAGAAGACATTCTTCTTCCTATCGTTCTGTCCTTTCTGCAAGAGCGAAACTTTGATCTCGCCTTTCAACATGACAATGGAAGATGTCACGTGGCTCTTGTTTTTCAAGACTTTCTGAACCAGAATCACACCGTGTTCTTCCTTGGCCGGCATTATCACAGGATCTGTCACCACTTGAACATTTATAGGATGAACTCGGTAGAGGTATTCCCACCGTCAAATTCCACCGGAAATACTACAGGAGCTGCGTGACGCACTTGTGAACGAGTGGAACAACATCCCATAAGCCTTTATCCAACAATTTATTAGCTCTATGCGTCGGAGATGCGAAGCTGTCGTTGCTGCAAGCGGTGGTCACACATGTCACTGAACTCCACAAACCCCCATATACTGCATGACAATTTCTGTCTGTCCATGATTTGTGTTGATAATGACGCTGATATTTTTTGTTGATATTGCCTTGTTTGTTATGCCCATATGAATCTAAATTATACAATTTTTTGTCGATTTTATGTCTCTATGTATCGTTCCTTTTGTTGGCTAGTATATTAACTCCATGCAAAGTCGGTGTAAATAAAACCAAATAGAATAGAAATATGTAGAAATATCAATTACGAACATCTTTTCAACTGATTTCATTCATTTTCACAAGATATTTTAGATTAGGTAATCAGACACCCCGAGTTAAATATCTGCTAAATGATCAAGTAATAATTTAAATAAACAGGCTTAACGTATAACATTTCTTATTTTTACCTACAAATGTAAAGTTCAGTAAAACAAATTCACCCTTGTTGTCAATATATTGATGATTGTATTATATTTTATTATTGATAACTTACTTATTTTATGATAATTATATATCCTCTCTTCATATTGTTATATAACAGTAAATTCATGTCAGATCACTTAAGCATGCACAGATTTAATTTTGAAAAAAATTTCCATAACCAGAATCAGGATGTTGTTTTACGGTTAAATGATTAAATACAATCCCACATTGTTTACAAAAGACTGTGTGACATTGACTTTGATCATAAAAGATTGTCAAATATACCATGCATTGCATTGACAATACAATCTAATACATGAGTATTGATGACGGGCTATATTTTGTATTATCTCCATATGCATATCATTCGCAAGTAGGGGCCACCGTTGTAGTGGTTGTATGGTAGTTGGATTTGCAGCTACCTATGCAGTCAGTGCCTATCACCTTACCTTGTGAGTTTTAATTCCGCTAATCATGTGACATACCTAGATAATGACAAT
>MJUT01028019.1:222725-234018 GCA_002080005.1 Gigantidas platifrons | reverse complement strand
CAAAAGGTATTATTTATTTAACCAGTGTTCTAAATAATATTCCGTGTAATGAAACAGATATATCATGTTTGGGAGGGGTATTTGCGAAAAATACCAGTCTTGAGACTAAATTTACCTCGCCATTCGGCTCGGGAAATTGTTCGTCTCTCGACTGGTATTTTTAGCAAATACCCCTCCCAAACATGATATATCTGTATAAAATGCGATCGAAATTTAAATACTAAATGATTAACGATTTTTTTTAAACGAGAGGACGTTTCTCAGTCATCTCTCATCGAAGGGCGAACCCCGAGATGAGAGATGACTGAGAAACGTCCTCGAGTTTTAAAAAACATCTTTAATTATGTAATCGCGTCCTTGACAACGCTTAGCGATAATTTGAATCTTCTCAGCGCTTACGTGATATGAAACATATTGGTTTTAAACATCAAAGGGAAAGTAAACAAAATAGCGATAATAGTATATCTTTCCATTGTGTGAAATATACAACATTATTAAATGATAAGGAATTTTGCTGTTCGCTGATTGGCCTAAACAGTACTTTCTTGGTTGTACCTCAGAGTGAGTTCACCTCGCGTGAGCTTCAGGGGGTATATTCGGTATTTCAACGTTGTCCAACCAGAGACGAAATTTCATTTTCAGTCGGCCAATCAAATTGCAAACAAAAGGTCAAAATTTCAAAAATTAAAAAAAATTCTAAAAATTTCTAAAATTTCTAAAAAAAATTCTAAATTTCAAAAATTTCTAAAAAATTTAAAATTTTCATATTTCAAAACTTTCAAAAATTCATAAGATTTGAAAATTTTCAAAAAATTTCAAAGAATTTCTAAGATTTCATAAAATTTCAAAATGTTCATAAGATTTAAAAATTTATAAATGATAGAAATTTCAAAAAAGTTTCAAAAAATTTCAAAATTTTAATATTCAAATAATAATATTGAAAAATGATAAAACAATTATTAATTTGGAAAAATTTCTTATTATTTAATAAAGCAGTAATTGACTTTTAATTTCAGTCTACTCATGACTATACGGACCTGGTCAATATTGATTAACCTCGGCCGTTGGCCTCGGTCAATCAATCATTGATCAGCTCCGTATAGACATGAGTAGACCTCATTAAAAGTCAATAACTGTATAATATTACATATGGTGTGCTTTTCGTACAATTTCATTGGCTAAATCAGTCACGTGATACAGAATACAGAATATTTAATGTATTTTTCCACTGTGAAGAAACCAGACGTCTTGTTTCTATTTTTTAAAAATATTGACGTTATGTTTCTATTTTTAAGTATATTGACGCTATGTTACTAAATTTAGATCCGGATATTGTCCGTTCTGGACCGCGTTTACACTCCACCTGTAGTAAACAATTTTCTAGTTTTATTGTGTTCTTAAACAATAAAATAATGATGTGTTAATATTTTATTTTCAATGACACGAGTAATACATTACAAATGTAATATAAAAATTAGAACTTTTTATCCTGTCAATATGTTATATATGGACCTGTTGGGATTATATTGACCTCAGACTTCCGTCTTCGGTCAATATAATCCTAACAGGTCCATATATAACATATTGACCTCGAAAAAAGTCCATAATTGATAAATGTTAAATATACTAACGTGTTATAGAATCCTAGCATTCTGCATATCACTTTAGCATCCTTGACATCAAAACTATCGTCGCATATTGTTCCCCATTTTTCACCATGCTTAACCTCTACTCGACCTTCACCTGGAAATGTGCCATTGGTCAATCTAATTTCAGTCACATCTATAAATAGAATGAACAGATCAAATTTTTTTTCAACAAGGTACAAGCAATGGAAGCGATGCACCTTTACTTGATCTAGTGTAAGGTTGAAAAGTCTCTCATGTTCATTTACATCCATATCCTTTTTTACCAATTAGTCATATTGGAAAAATAAAAAAATGAAATTGTATATTAAGAATAAAACTAAATACCTCTTCTGCATTTCAAACTGTATTCATTTTGACAAACAACAACATGAATATCCTCCGACAGAACACCAGAGGATGATGAACTCTCCTTTTATGTACGACTCCAAATGAGTGTTCGGTTGATATACGAGTAATAGTGAATGCAACGCATGGCATACAGACAGTTGGAATTCATGTTCACACCCCTTGGATAGGGTAGTTTGTTAAATCAGATGAAACAAAATGTTTATTTTACCCAGGCCCCTGATTAAAACCAGCTACCTCCGTGTCTTGGAAGTATGAAATTCATAATAGAATATGTAGACAGTATCTTTAAATTATACTACAACAGCGATAAATATATATAAAAAATTATGTTAACCCCATTTCGCATTTACCTTAACAACTGTTCTTAGAAATGGTCAAAGGGAGGTATTTTTGTATTTAAAAATATACAAAACGTAAACAAATATTGACACGGTAGAAAGGGGTGAGAAAAAAGTAAAACGCCGTGAAAGGTGGAAGATACACAATTGGATGTTTCGGGTTTTACGATGTTGCACCTCCCCCAGTGTTAGACCCAATATAGCTTCCATTTTTCATGTGACCATCATCAGTTCATAAACCCATCCAAGAGTGCTTCTGATAACGGCATGCTGAAATATATTTCGTCGAAAGTAGTTCATTTCGCTTTACATCGAAATCATTCAATCACAATAAAAAAAAAGAAAGGAAATTGATTGTGGTCAATTCATTGTGCATGTTGGATTTTTTAAGGCCAAACAAATATAACGAAACCGAAATAGAAGATACTTGTAATGAGTCAATCGTTTCTCTTCAATATCAATACTTCTATCAATAAATACAAGCATAGATATATAATTTAATTTACACAATGCGTTTTGGTACTTGTTGATTTTGTTGATATTAGTACATTTTTACAATTATTATTTACTCATTAGACATAGTAACAAATAGCCTTTACAAATGTCATCGTAAAAATGTCACGGAGTACTTCTACTTTAGCTGGCCCTAACCCTAACCATGATCCTAACCCTAACCCTAATCCTAACCCTAACCTTAACCCTAACCCTTTTGTTGTCATATCTACATGGCAAAAAAATGAAAGGTTATGGGTGATGCACATTGATACACTATCTGACTTCCGGGGTCCGCCAAAGTAGATTCTACCCAATGTCACAAGCCAGTTTCATATTTGGAGGGTATTTAATTGTATTTTCTTGTATTTGTTCTTTAATTTTGTATTTTATGCGCTTTAATTTTTAGACGTACCTGATGAAGTTTATTCCAACAATGCGTCGCGCACACTAAGCTTAATATCTACGTTTATAGTTAATCAAATTAAGTATAACCATCATTTCAACATATACATCATTATATATTGACCAAAGTTATTAGAAAACAAGTTATCACCACTTATGGTATTGTACTATACATATGTTTTCTTATGTAAAAGCTACAAGACAATTTGGATGTTATACAGCAAATTTGCTGAAGAATGAAAAGAGGTATATCGTTAAATCAGTCAATACATAATATAATGTGATTCTGGTTGACCGGCACAAAATATCCATATCTCAAATGACAATGGATCTTTTGATTTTGAGGTAGATATTTCTTTCATCTCTCACTGCCAAGACTTTCACCGGACTTTATATATGATCAACACGACGGTGTCTTTTAAGAAGCAGGAACTGATTCCCTTCTCGATAATCTTGAATCATCGCCGGTATTTGGTTGAGTCCGTATTACTAATCTTTTTAGTTTTCTGTGTTGGTCTTTTTATTTGTTCGTTTTTTATTTGTGTCTTGTGTTCCCAGTGTTGCCAGTTTCTCTTCATTGTCCATTCTTGGTTGACCCTTCGGTGTTCGTTTACTTGTTGCTTATCATAAGTAAATTGTTCATCTAATTAATTAATAACACTTACTGCAATTAACACCAACGTCTATACGGTGGACACAATCATTTTTACCCCAACCAGGAAATGTACAAAGGGACAAGTCCAACTCGTCACCGGTGCATTCCATATTACCTATCCATATCGGACCTGTGCCAGCCCCAAAATGTGGAGGACCATGGACATATGGATGTCTGTAAGTTCGACATTACTATTAACTTTCATCACAAAAATTCCACCTATAGCACACAATTTGCTTAATTATCTTCTATCTGTAATTTAGATATTTTTCCTTTGATCTCATCGAAAGATATTTTCAATATCAACGGACTGATTCTAATGCTGAAAAGTATAGTTCAGTGTGACGTCGAACCTATTACCTTATGACGCTACCGATAAAAGCAATAATGCCAGTTTTCAAGATCTCGACAGAGATTTTCACTAGTATTCCAAATCGTCCTATCGGTCGCGACGAGATATATTGCCCCTTTGGTATCTTCAAACTCTTCATATTTTATATAATAGTGATAATGCATGTGTTGACCTCCATGACTGTTATTATAATATATAATGCACAATACCAGTCTCAGAAAAAAATATCATTGACAACGCAACGCTTAAGAAATATGCATATGTCTGTATGCTCTGTGTGTTAGAAATATGGCAGAACATTCACAATTCTCTTTCCGTTTGCTTCCACTATGGACAATTCGGAAGTTCGTTAATGGTCAGGTATCGTACAGGCGTTTACAGACCAGGAATCAGATAATCCCCGGTCGTAGATCGATATTCAAATGAGATAACCCACGATTGCGGTGGGTAACATGCTAGGACTAAATCACCTTGCATTGCCAAAAAGCAGGTTGGCTTGTACAGATAAACGATCGAAGGAAGGCATCATTACCACAAATCGCTTGTTTTACACTGTTTGGTAAAGAAAGGGTCATTTAGAGATGATACAGATCAGCGTATAATTAAACTAAAAATCCAGTACATGTAGTATATATTTGGTATTTTTCTTATTGCATTACTTTGCAAATAATGTGTACATGGCCATGCTTGTATGAACATTGAGATGAAAAGTTTGTAAATAAGGGTAATAACAAAATTACCGAACTCCGAACAATCTTCCAAAGGGAAAGTCAAAACGCATAAGTATATAAACAGACAAATTCAGTCAACAACCGGAAAACCATAATGACCCTGACTTGGTACAAGCATTTCCAAAGAAATGGTGGGTTGAATCAGACTTTACGGCGCCAACCCTCCCGCTTTCATTACGGTTCAAAGGTTCCGACTGTCACTACAGCAACATTTATAACAATAGTGGGACAAAATATGTAAAATAGTAGTCAACGCAGTGCTAAATTCAGTAAATATGAAGACACATGATTCTGAAAATATGTGAATAACTACCAGCATAATGTTTGAGAGCCAGTTCAGATAATTCCTGACTCAGAAAAAGTACGATTTCAATTCAGATATATTTCATAGCGTAAATGATATCAATATTGAAAAAAATGGCTTATTAGTAAGTAAGCAATACCATTTTAGGAAGGAATAAAATGAAATGAAAAGCTAGCACTACAACGTAGCAATACATGTACTTACAACACTTCTAATCCTAGCATCCGACAGACTACCCTGGCAGCTCTTTCATCAAAGTTGTTCGAACAGACAGTACCCCATTGTCCACTATGAAATAGTTCTACTCTGCCTTCTAAATTATTGCTTCCACCTCTAAGCTGGATTGGGGCTAGATAATGTGCAGCATTATATTAAACCTTATATTAAGATGAATCGCATACTATTGTTATTCTAATACAGTTTTTGCATGATTAAATTTAGTGACAAAGTGACAAATCGAAAATGTAAAATATGGGAAGACATAATGGCGGTTTAACGCCATTCTCAACGAAATTTCAGTTGTTTCGCCACAGTTAGCTTTATTGGTAGAGGAAACAATGGTACCCAGCGAAAACCTTCGATCATTCGAAAGCGTCATTTTTTTTCTCTATCGTAAGCGTCGGTTGGACGTGCAAATGTAGTCGTTATACGTCAAAACCAGTCAATGCACATACATTTAAATTTTGTTATTTGTATTATTTTTATTAGAAGCGGAAGCGATCTCATTTTTCTTCTTTTCTTTTTTTTGCGCATAATAAAAATGGCGAATAAATCTCCGACGAAGAAATGTTTAACTTCCGTTTCCGCTTACGACGAGTAATTTGTTTTCTAAAATGTTACTTACTATGTTGAATTGAGAAATCGATAAACGTTATAATCTGAAAAAGAATAAATGTAGTATGTTAAGCTAATACAAATATATTGTGTTATTGTTCTCTTAAATTACGTTTTTATTACTCTCACTGTGCCATAGCTTGAGGGAATTATCCACCCAGTACTGTAGTAAGCTTGCTGGATATATGTTTGCTATGTTTTATGCTGTTTAACGCCACTTTCAACAATATTTTAATTATATCGTGGCGGTCAGTTTTATTGGTGGAAGAAACTGGAGGATCCGGAGAAAACCAACGACCTGTCGTAAGTCACTGACAAACTTTACCTCATAATGTTGTAGACATCGCTTTGATCGAGATTCGAACTCACAATAACAGTGATGATATAAACGAATGTTCTCCTTCCTCAGGCATAAGTGACCTCAGCCGATTTTGGCTACCTTGTTTAGACCCTTTTGTTTTATTGACCTTTTAAATTATATGCCTTTCCAATTTGTCGGTTGTGAGCGTACCTGATGAATTTTATTCAGGAAAAGCGTCGTGTGCACTAAATATATTTTTTATTAGTGACACGCAAGTGAATTGAACAAGACAAAAGTAGAATAAATGGCAATAAAATCCCCCAATGTGTTTGTGTCTGTTCAAAGCCAGGACCTGAATTCCTTTGGCATGGTAGATGGTCTGCTTTGTGTTCAATGATTTTGATAGAGAGGTAGTTGACCAGCACTGTTTAAACTTTCTTTTCATAAACTCTTAAAACAACATAAAAATAAAATGAAACTTGCTTTATTACTTCCGATATATGTTATATTTAAAATAACAAAACATTTATTTTTATTATTTCGAAAATTCATATTTATACAATATACTTACCAATACAATATACCATTTCTCGTTCATCATTGCAGTAACTTTCTATGAAATGAATAAAAGTCGTAGAGAAAAGATAATAAATGTTTTGTTGAATGACGCAAATTACCCCGCACACACGATTATGTCCGACTTTTATCGATAGCCTTGTTGATCCTAGATTATCTAACAAGGAAATGCACTGGAATGAATTTGAACAATTCTTCCTGGTAATTATAGATAAGATATGGGCAGATTAATTATATATTTAATCGTCGGCGGGAATTTATAATATAAACGCTTCCTACAACTATTCGTTGTTGTTGAGTAATACATGTTTTCTAAAGTGAAAATTGCCATTTATAGGAGGTTAGGGTTATGGTGTTTAACGCCACTTTCAACAAAATTTCAGCTATCCGGCGGGTTATTTATTAATTTTACATACAGTGTCCTACTTTTTTAAATTTTATGATAGGTGTTTGTAACACAGCTATGGTTATAGACTGACCATTTAGGCATAGTCCGTTTGACTTCTACAAATGTTCAGAAAAAAATTATAAGAAATCCAGTTTTCAAATCAACGATTTTTTTCCTAGATGTATATTAATATATGATATATATATATATAAAATAATAATGGGAGTTTGTATCTATTACGTCTATTTTCTAGTGATTCCCATCCCAATTAATGGCATTGTTTTTGCTTGGTTGAATGAATGGTTTTATGGTGTTTTGCGCCACTTTCAACAATATTATTGGTGGAGGACACCACAGACCTGCCGCAAGACACTGACAAACTTTATCACATAAAATTGTACACCTCGTCCTGAGCGGGAGTCGAAGCTACAACATCAGTGGTGATAGGCACTAATTGCATAGGAAGTTGTAAATCCAACTACCATACGAGCACGGCCAAATAAGTAGAAATAAACGAGAGCATGTTTTTTTTTAATATCATCTAAATGTTTTTCCATGTAGCTCTTCTGATATTTACACTGTCGCGGTGTATTTTGTTTCGTGGGTAAAAGCTCGTGCACTTAAGAATAGGTTTAGGTTTTATGGTGTTTAACGCCACATATAACACTATTTCAGTTATAACGTGGCGGTCAGTTTCATTGGTGGAGGAAACCGGACTACCCGTAGAAAATCACCGACTTGTCGCAAGTCACTGACAAACTTGATCACATAATGCTGTATACACCTCGCCCTGGGGCGGTAGTCAAACCAACAACATCAGTGGTGCAAGGCACCGACTGCATAGGTAATTGTAAATCTAACTACCATACGATCACGACCACGACGTCCCCTGACACTTAAGTATAGTTTGATTGTGATATCAAGGTATTTTGTAATACAAAAAAATGCATTTTTTAAACGGATATGATTGGATGTGGTACAACTTAATTTCGTGTGCACTAAATTTGATATCTACGTTTGTATTAAGCATTAACGCATCCTTCATTGGAAAGGTTTTGTATAGATAGTAGGCTGGTAAATATAGATTTTAAGCTCTATTGATTTGAAGTAATACATAAAACTGTCATGTTTGTCGCGTGAAGGTATTCCGAACTTAGCATATTCATATTTTTAATATTTAACATATTTTTGATTGCAGAAAGCATATTTTTCCCCATGAAGTGTCTGCTTATTTACAATTTTGCATTAGAAAATATCGCTACTCGACATAAAAAATGGTTCTCTCGATTCGCAATTTCCATACATTGGATATATTATGTTTTTAAGTTTTAATTTATTAATCGATTTAAGATAGTAATAACATTATTCTCATAAATTGTTGTAATATATTTTACGAGAGCAATTAGCAAGATATATCGGGTTTATGAGGATATAGGGAAATATATTTGGTTATTTTTAATACTTGAAAGGCACACTCAATTGACGATATACAAAGTAATAAAGTAACTTTAAAGTTGTAGTTGGATTAAATATTTACAGCGTGATGTGTATAGACATTTCACAGTTCTGGTCAACATCAAATATGAATGATCCAGCATCTCAGTATTCGTTCAATGCATTGGTTCTAGTTGTCAGTTTAATGTCAATTCTTTGAGTTTCATGTTTTTCTTAGCTTACTTTTGTGACCCTCTGCTGGTGGTCCATTGTGTGCAAATACATTTCTTTGTTGGTTTATTATTTTGTTGCTTTCCAATTTTTATATTGGATTTTGGAATTATTTGCAGAAGTTACCAAAGGGGTAGACAATGCAAAGGTCAAACGAAAAGTGACAACAGAACAAACAACCATCTACAAAACATTCCACAGAAAACTAAACATCGAATAACACGAACCCCACTAAAACTCAGGTGCCCAGGAAGGGTAATCAGTTCCTGCTCCATATGGGGTACCCGTCGTGTTACTTTTGCTACAAACCACGTGATAAGTCACGAATGAGGACAGTTCTGGATTTTCTCTACGACAAACGGAGCATACACGTGGTCACATGTGACACAGATACTTCGTTATTTAACTATGATATTTTTTTCATTTCTATTATCAAAAGTAAATTATTTTTTATCACTCTATCATACCAGATCAGATTTATTAAAAATACATAATATTAACGTTCAGTCGTTACATATGTTTATTAAGGACGTCCTTCGGAATGCAGATGGAATCTAGAAAAGTAAAGAAAAACATATTGTTGAAATGAAAAACAGAAATATTTTCTTAAAACAAAATGCGGAAATGCAATGCACCCTTTAAAAACAATATTAAATATTTATATTATTTTTTCAAATATATATATATATAGTCTAGGCAACAATCAACCTTACAAGATGTTGGATGGCCAAAGAATATGAGGATACTGCACATATAGAAATATATATATATATATAAATATTATCTCTTAACTACAGTATTTATTTATGTAATGCACACCGATATTGACACTTATATACGTATATTATAATTGGTGGATTTAATATTCATATCTATATAATACCGTATATTCATGGACTGGATCTAATATTCACGGATTGGACAGACACAGAAAAAATATATATAATTATATCCATACTGTGGTTCTCCAGAACGCGGAGGAAACTTCTACAACAGAACAGAAAATGGTATTTCGAGCCCACCCTACCCATGGTATATCGACCCCCCTACCCATGGTACATCAACCCAACTAACCATGGTATATCGACCCTCATACCCATGGTATATCGACCCCACTACCCATGATATATCGCCCGCTAACCATGGGATATCCCCCTAACCATGGTATTTTGACCCCCCACTGCCTATCTCCCTATCTCTTGATTAGAAATGAGGGGGTCAAAATAACATGGGGGTTCAATTTACCATACAGGGGGGGAGGGGTCAGTTTTCAATAAGGGGGGTCAATATACCATGGATGAAAATTGACCCTGGGATCAATATACCATGGGGGTCAAAATACCATATGACACCGGGTTTGTCTTTTCTTCCAATTACGGAATTATATGCAAATAATCAATAAACAATTTACTTTCTGAAACTACTCAGCCAATTAGAACCAAGCTTGGTCGGAATATTCCTTTGATATTCCCCGTTCTAAATAGTATCTGATATATCCAAAGGTATAATTAGAATTCGTAAATCGAAGGATGGGCAACACAATGGTGAAAGAAAAAGAACAAACAACGATCTACAAAACATACACAAAAAACTAAGGATCGAACACCACGAACCCCACTGAAAACCAGGGATGTTCCAGGAAGGTGAGCAGTTCCTGCTCCACTAATTACATCCGTCGTGTTACTCTAGTTACAAACCCATGATAATTCATGAATGAGGTAAGGACCAGGAAGTGTTTGCGAGAAGTGTATCATATCTGTGGTTATTTGTGACCCAGATATTCCGTAACGGTTAATCATGGTGATGACAGTAAAACTTTCGAACTGATCATTTAAACTTAGCCAATGAGAACTATTGGTTCAGAAAGGATCATTTAAATTTAGCCAATGGCAACTATTGGTTCAGTAGCTTCCTTGCTAGCAGCAACCCTCTATCAAGGAAGCCCCGATAGGAATCACAAGCTCTGGAATATAGGATGAACTGAGAGAGATATGTATTCCATATACAGCCGCTGCTGGAATGGAATGTTGCTACATATAAATGGAAAGTTCAGAATGTGAAAATTGAAATCATCTCTTTTGTTGTAGAGTTTCGTTCTTATCAGCCCCTCATTTCAATTTCGAGGTGTATATCTAGATATGAAGCAGCTCTCTCTGTATCTATGGTATCCTTTATTTCAGGTTAAATGGGATAGATGCTATCAACGAAATCACCAAGCATAGAATTATTTAGTGAAAGGTCATCGTCTATATAGC
>MJUT01028019.1:177960-194148 GCA_002080005.1 Gigantidas platifrons | reverse complement strand
CCTTGTCCAAAATAGGGGGAAACGTAAGACATGCTCTTTCCGAAGCCCGCGCATAACACTGTCAAATGAATCTTTTCGGGCCAACATATTTTGTATTATTTCCTTCTGCTCTGATTTGAGCTGTAGATGGAACTGTTTGTTCTGCAGAATACGCTTTATATCGTCTTGTATGTTTGTTTACGTATGCTAATTTGGCGCACTGCATTTAGTATCTCCCATCATGCAATGCATTGCTGTCATCTTTCAGTTAGTATCGCGAGATCACGTTAAAAAAATGGCAGTGAAATGACCAAATCATCGGGTGTAAGGAAAAAACGTGCTGTAATCGGGTGTAACACCGCTCTCTGAGGGTAAGATGGTTATGAATGAATAGAAAAATGATTGGTGAAGCGATATATATTAGGGTTTTGGATAGAAAATAAAATCTGATAGCCACAAAACGTGGAAATGTGCTACAGTTGAGATGCGGAGGAAAATCCGCTGTTTTGCTTATGGCAAGCGCTCTGACGTTCAACGACAACAGCAAGTTCTAAATAGTCGTCGAACGGCAGAGGAATCTCGGACTACTTCACAGCCTGGAAAAGAAAACAGTCAAATTGACCTTGGGTTGACCTTTGTCACTTGAGTACAGGCAAACCTGTATTAAGAGGTCCCTTCGGTAGAAAGAAACAAAATGGCATTATAAGACAGGTGACCTCTTAAAAAAAACGTAAATTCATATGAAATTTTCTATGACAGCACAAGACAAGAATTCTGAGAGGATACGTCGGTTCCGGGATACTGGTATTCAGATAATACCATCATGTGACTGCCATCACCACGTGACTAAAATCTAGGCATCTTGAGTTCAAAATGGCCTGTGGTCTTTCAATTTTGTCGGAAATGGGATAAATGTTACATATTTCTCCAGATTGGGTTTCTTCCTGCTGTCAGATGTACACCCCGGAACCACGCACCAATATTTGCTAGACGACTTTTGAGATCGTTTTCCTCGATCCATTTCTACCTGCAGTGTCTACTGCTAAAAATGCCTAGATTTTTTATGAAGTCACGTGATCGATGGTACGAATTCTTCCTCCAAATCAAGAGAACGTCTTATCACGGAATCGTCGTATTGCACATAGCAATACATTGTCCCCTACCGGCCGCAAAAGTCCGGACAACTTAAAATAGAGAACAAAAAATACAAGTTCAAGGGCCATAAATCAGCCAAAAATTATTCGACCAGAACGAAATTCGAGCTTAAACTGTAACTCATCTAGATATAGCTATATACCAAATATCAAGTCAATATCTCATAGGACGTCAATAAAGTCCTGTACGTATATGTATTAAGAGGTCCCTTTGGCAGAAAGAAAACAATGGAAATTATAAGACAGGTGACCTCTTAAAAGAAGATCAATTCATATGAAATTTTCTATGACAGCACAAGAAAAAGGTGACCTTCTAATACAGGTGACTGCTTAATAGAGGTGAGCACATGGGGAGGTTTTGGTTGTATATCAGTTACAAAAGAACGTAAAAATAGCAAGTTTGCTGACAAAATTCTTGAACTATAGTAATACAACCTGAAATAATGATGCCGTAGTTCTGTTTGATTTTGTGACTTCACAAGAAAAAAAAAAAAAAAAATTGTACGCATATTGTCTATGAATATAAAAGTTAATTTGCACTCACGAACTTGCAGACGCCAAAAAGGCTTGCTTTTCTACCTGTTTCTAAAGCTCGTGCAAACAAATTTATATCTTCCGACAATATACATATATTGCATATTTACAGAACTAACCTGTTCCAATTGATTGTACTTTGAGTCTAAAGCCCTTTGCCCCTGCCTTATTGCTGTTTTTATTGCTATTGAATTTTATCATCATTTCATTTCCCATATCATCTGAAGTGCTATCCCAGATTTCTTCAACAGCGTTGAAGTTGAATCCACATCGTCTAAAAATAAAAATAAATGTTCATATGATATATCTCGAACACAGGAGGATACGGTAATTAAATTTGACATGCACCACAATTTACAATCTGATTTTCAACTAAAACAACGGAGGGGAGGGGAACCCTCGCGAACGATTTGTGGCAGATATATTTTGAATTTGCAAGATTTCAAAATATACACAACCTGGCATGAAGAATTACAGTCATATTTGCCTCTCCAATTACCCCATCCTACCACTGACACACAATTTCCAAATATAGACACTCAGATATGAGGAAGTACAGTCAAACTTCCCCCCACCCCACCACTGAAGCAATATCTCCAAATATAGACACTCAGGTGTATAGAATTACAGTGAAACGTGCCTTTCTCTCAATATCCCCCACCCAACCACTGATGTGAAATCTCCAAATAAAGACACTCAGGCATGAAGAAGTAGTCAAACTTACCTCTCCCCACCCCTGACAAATCGGTTGTTAGTTGATGAATGAAACATACATACTTTTCTGTATATATTATTTTGTATAACCTTTCCTCAAATGACAATATTATCGACTGCATGATTCTGGCAAACACATTGAATTTTTCACAATCGGAAGAGGTAAGAAATAAAAGGCAATATCTTCAGGTTTCCCTTCAGTGTCCTTTATATACAGGTAACGATATATCTTACTTTGGTCCTTTCTGTCCTAACAAATTATATCTGTATTCCAACCAATGGTAACAGGATGCACCAGCGGCTATGTCCATGTATTCCACCGTAGCTCTAACAAGGTTTCCATTCGTACCCTGTTAAACGATAAATGTGTGCTAAACTTATCATAACTTGTTCAAGTACAGTCAAACCTGTATTAAGAGGTCACCCTTGGGACAAATAAAAAGTGGTCTTTTAAGACAGGTGACCTCTTAAAAGAATTTCAATTCATATAATATTTTCTATGTTGGGACAAGAAAATGGTGACCTTTAAAAACAGGTGACTGCTTAATAGAGGTGACCACATAAGGTTTGACAGTGTGTCAGTATCTTCTGCAAAACAATAAGTAAAATTAAAATTCATAATTATTTCCGTCATATTATAAAAAAAAATGTTTTCAAATCTAACAAATTACAAATCAATAGATACATTACATAAAAGTTGAATTACTAGAAATATATAATACTACATAAATATACATATAATGTAGTATTGGTTCTTAAATTTGTTTATCCTGCAATGACATCATTTACCGACCAATATAGCCTGCCCAATATTTGTTTTTATATTGGTCAGTTATAAATAGAATAAAATTTTATATTTGGTAAACTCATCGGGGCACATTGGGGGATATTGTTTTCAAATACATACACAAAATTATTTCAAATACTTTTATCATCGTCCAGTAAACGTTTATTTACGATTTAAAATTGCAGGATAAATACAATACATGTGCACTGTCGAAGCATATAGGTAAATATGTGTATTCGGCGAGAAACGTGGGAAAAGACTCGGCGAAGCCTCGCCTTTCCCCCGTTTCTAAGCCTCATACACATATTACCTGTATGCTTCGACAGTGCACAAGTATTGTATATATATTCACAAAAGTATCAACCAAATACATTATGTAAGTTTGTTGGATTTTTTTTAAAGAGAATAAAAGAAAGGAATGTGGAGATGTGTAAGAATTACTAGAATGAAATAAAGGAAAGAGGAGATGTGTAAGAATTACTAAAATGAAAGAAAGGAAAGAGATGTGTAAGAACTACTAAAATGAAAGAAAGGAAAGTGGAGATGTGAAAAAATTACTAGAATGAAATAAAAGAAAGAAGAGATGTGTAAGAATTACTAAAATGAAAGAAAGGAAAGAGATGTGTAAGAACTACTAAAATGAAAGAAAGGAAAGAGGAGATGTGTAAGAATTACTAAAATGAAAGAAAGGAAAGAGGAGATGTGTAAGAATTACTAAAATGAAAGAAAGGAAAGTGGAGATGTGTAAAAATTACTAGAATGAAATAAAGGAAAGAAGAGATGTGTAAGAATTACTAAAATGAAAGAAAGGAAAGAGATGTGTAAGAACTACTAAAATGAAAGAAAGGAAAGAGGAGATGTGTAAGAATTACTAAAATGAAAGAAAGGAAAGAGGAGACGTGTAAGAATTACTAAAATGAAAGAAAGGAAAGAGATGTGTAAGTATTACTATGAGAAAGTTGGGATACTAAATTTTCAGCTGTGATTTTTGGTGTTAAATTTTTCTTTCTCATATTTATGACTTTCTGATAAAAACAAGTAACTGTACTAATCAGCCTTCATTGTTACTATTTTTTTTTACTTGAGAAGTTGAACTCTAACCTCAAGAGTAGCATGAGAAGTTGACCTCTAATTTGAAGCATACCAATCAATACAAATCAAAACGTAAAGCATGAACTGTATTTTTTTTAAAGTTTACTGTTGATATCTCAATTAAAAACAACGTTTAGATTCTAAAATTTGTAATGACATTTTACTTCACATTTTACCTTTATTAACCAGGTACATTCCAGTCCAGTTAGGTAATTAGATGGATAGTTTGGTGATTGGATGAATTTTTCTTCTCCCTGGCCAAGGGTGACAACTCCACCACATGTAGCTATAATACAAGCATAATATTTTGTAATAGACATTGAAACAGAATTCGAGACAGTTTTAAAAAATATAACTTGTGCAGTTTATTTGATCTCAAAGAACAAAAAATAAAAGAATGTGTTCACAATAAACGGATGCCCCCGGTTCAAGCTAAAGCTAACAAGGGGCATAACTCCAGATCAGAACCCCCGGTTCAAGCTAAAGCTAACAAGGGCCATAACTCCAGATCAGAACTCCCGGTTAAAGCTAAAGCTGACAAGGGACATAACTCCAGACCAGAACCCCCGGTTCAAGCTAAAGCTAACAAGGGACATAACTCCAGATCAGAACCCCCGGTTCAAGCTAAAGCTAACAAGGGGCATAACTTCAGATCAGAACCCCCGATTCAAGTAAAAGCTAACAAGGGACATAACTTCAGACCAGAACCCCCAGTTCAGGCTAAAGCTAACAAGGGACATAACTCCAGATCAGAACTCCCGGTTCAAGCTAAAGCTAACAAGGGGCATAACTCCAGATCAGAACCCCCGGTTCAAGTTAAAGCTAACAAGGGGAATAACTTCTGAACAAAACATCCGGTTCAAGTTAAAGCTAACAAGGGACATAACTTCAGATCAGAACCCCGGGTTCAAGCTACAGCTAACAAGGGACATAACTCCAGATCAGAACCCCCGGTTCAAACTAAAGCTAACAAGGGGCATAACTCCAGATCTGAACCCCCGGTTCAAGCTAAAGCTAACAAGGGGCATAACTTCAGATCAGAATAATGAGCTACGCAGAGAAAAGCATGATACAACTGCAGCATGTCGACAAGGGAAAATTTAACGAGTGTACATTAAAAGTTAAGATTGCACACAGTATTTTTCTTTACACAGTAAATTTCTGGAAACAATAATATGTTGGAAACAGTAATTTTTCAGAAGGTTATATATACTAGGGGATACTAATTACTAACACCAGGGCATTACGCAGAAGCAAGGAATAGTGCAAATTGCCTGTCTAATTGCATTTTGTGAAAAGTGAAAGTAAAATATGGTTTTGTTTTGCGTACTGGTTTATTTTTTGCACTCTAAATTGCTCAAATTGGGAATCAAAATAAGGGGATAAGAATGAAAATGTTTGTGAATTTTGCATGATTTTAGAATATTTTTCATTGGGAAAGAGTTATTTTACTGAACCCTGGGGAAGGTTAGAAAAATTACTGTCCTTCTACTTTAGGATTATCACCTCCTACTTGAAAATGAGTGGAATGTCATGTGACACTGTTTGAAATTTCACTCATGACTAGTCATGATATGTTTTGCCAGATTTTGACATGGCATGTTTTCTATTGAAATTTCTCTGTTTTTCCTTTTTTAAGGATGTTATGCTGCAGGTTAAACAGAACATTACATACATACAAGGGATCATCGTAGCGTGATCGTATGGTAGTTGGATTTACAATTACATTATGCAATCAGTGCCTATCATCACTGATGTTGAGAGTTAGAATCTCGATCAGGGCGAGATGTAATCGATACAACATTATGTGATGGAATTTGTCAGTGACTTGCGACTGGTCGGTGAATTTTTCCGGGTCCTCAGGTTTCCTCCACCAATAAAACTGACAGCCACATACATTCCGAGGCAATTAACAAATAAATATTCTATATACATAATGGCAATGCAAGTTGGGCAAAGGAGTGAGTGATTGTCGTTTAATGCCAACTCGACAATATTTCAATTATATCATGGCGAGAACAAGTTAATTTCTAATAAAATAATGATGATGTCCGCTTTATGCTAAACCAACACGCTTAGTTGGATTTTTATAGTGTTAGCCCTCTGAAACAACAGTACGCGGGTAGACATGTCACTCCACTTGGACACATTATCCTGATTCCGAGCCAACCAGTCTTTGCTCTTTTTCCTTAATGCTGTGTTCTTAACGGAGAAGCAACAAATACAAATTTTATAGTCTTTGATTTGACCTGACTAGGGCTCAAACCCTTGATCTACCGCACTCGAGGCCAGTACGCTAACCAGTACATCACTGATGCGGTTTGTTGGGCAAAGAAAAACAATGGGATTTATCATAAATGAAGATAGTATACAGGTTAACATTGTGCCAGGGGTGACAAACCTACGACTGTTAGACACTGTATCTGTACATGTAGCTCTACTTAAACCATCAGGGCAGACACAAACACACTGGAAGTTTACAAATCCACCATTTTGACAAGCTGGGGGATTAGTACAATGATCTGGAAAAAAAACAAAATAAAAGTATTGGATAAATATCATCAGCCAACCTTTAGTAAAGGGCTGTCGTGGCCGTGTTCGTATGGTAGTGGGGATTTACAACTACCTATGCAATCAATGCCTATCACCACTGATGTTGTGAGTTCGAAACTCGATCAGCACGAAGTGCACAACATTATGTGATACCGATTGTCAATGACTTCCGACAGGTCGGTAGTTTTCTCCGGGTCCTCCGGTTTCTTCCACCAATAAAACTGACCGCCCTGATATTACTGAAATATTGTTGAAAGTGGCGTTAAACACCATCAAACAAACAAACCATATAGTGAATATCACAATAATTACCTGCACAATGGTAAGCATCATTTACATCCTGTATGTCATAAAAATCCAAACCATCCGCACTACTTGCTAAAAATTCCAAACGTTGGTCTTTGAAAAAAATAGTTTTTTGTCCATTAGTAGAAAATGACTGAAAAAAGAGAGACATTCATTTAAATAATCTCAAGAGGATTACACATTTTTCGTTCACGCGTTCAATAAGAAACCAACATAACATCAACTTTTGCTTAATATGAATTGTTTTTTTTTATTGCTTATAGACAGGTGATCTGATTATATCTGTTCAATTTGCTTTTTTATGTCTATAGTATATACTTTGTTGCATTTATTAAAAAAATGTATTTTGCTTTTAAGTTACATATCGAATTTGTGGAAATGAGGGTCATTTTGAAAATTTCAAACCCTAAATGCACAACTTCACATCCCAGGCATCATTTCTGTGAAGTTTCATTATAATTGGATCAAAAAAATATTTTCTAACTTTCATGGTTACCATGGTAATGGCAGCCATTTTGAAAATGTCAAACCTAGAAGCACATCTACACAACCTATGGATCTTTCCTGTGAAGTTCCATTACTATCGAACAAAAAGAAAAAAAATCCAGAAGAAACAAAAAAAAATCCTAAAAGATTCTATAGTAAACCCCACAACTATTTAGGTCTCTCAAATTATACCAAAATGACCCCCAGTGCAAAATGTCAATTTTTTATGCACAACTAGATCCATAGATTTATCATTAATACCAAACCTAAAGATTATTGGAACCTATGATTTCTGAGAACCACTGCAGACGACGTCATGTGTTACAGAAAGAAAGGGTTATGGTTTTTTTCCTAAAAAAATATTCTGATTCCCAATGTTGTTGAAAAAAATATTCTGATTTTGGTGAAGCAAAAAAAAAAAATAATCTGATTCACAGTTTTTGTCATATTATAGCCTAATGTTAAATTCTGGAGAAAAAAAAATTCGCGCTTTGCGCAACGAAAAAAATAAATATTCAAACTCTCGTTTTGTCCGAAAAAAAATTCTGAACGAAAACAAAAACCATATCCCCCCCACCCCCTTTGCAAGTTAAATGGTCGGTCCCTAATAGTAATAATAATAAACTGAGCAAAAACAATAAGTCTTCAAACTTTGTTTGGGAGACTTGATAAAAAAATCAAATGCATTTTTGTTTATTATTCCACAAAACCGCTGCTACATTGTACTACAAAAACATAGGTATATCTGATCATATGGTACAGCGGGTGTTATGGTTCCATGCTAATCATATGGTACAGTGGGTGTTATGGTTCCATGCTAATCATATGGTACAGTGGGTGTTATGGTTCCATGCTAATCATATGGTACAGCGGGTGTTATGGTTCCATGTATTCATGTGCTATTTCAATCAATTTTCAATGCCATATTTTTAATTTAACAACCTGGACACACATATACAAGAAATAACAGTCATGTATGTATCTGGATAAAAGTTTTCCCGCCATATTTTTAATTTAACTATCACGGTACGATAGGACACAGATATACAACAAATAACAGCCATGTATCTATCTAGATCAGTGTTCATTTAAATAATGAGAATCGTCAGCAGTTATCCATGGCCCCACGAGTATATGGGCCCCACTATAATCTATGTATGTTGTGTACAGCATGCTTTTTAAAGTTTAAACACTAATTTAGTTGGAAGTACCAATGCAATAAATTTATGTCTATTTTTTTCGACATTTGCAGCTTTATTCCTGTGAGTGGTTGTGTAGGTATGGGCCCCAGTGCACTGCTTTGCCCGGTGGCTTTGCTGTTAAGATGGTCCTGTTCCCCAGTGCACTGCTTTGCCCGGGGGCCTATAATGCTGTTAAGATGGCCCTGATCTAGAAAAAAGTTTTACTCACATATAAAGCATACTGCATAGCGGATTCTGCATCATATGGATTATTGTCTTGGGTGGATCCTTTCTTCATGTTAATATTAGAAGTTCCTCCTTGTAAGTTATCCCAGTCAATTTCCACATATTTATCTCTATCAGATCGGGATTGTTCGTGTTGTCCTCCCATCGCATGCAACATTTCATGGACTGAAATGACTATCTATGAAAATAAAGTATTATCATCAACATCTATCTTCATCAATGAGTTGTAAATTTCCCTCTGATCTCTACACACAATGAAACCGTGTCGGTGGCGTAATGTTTAGCGTGCTCGCCTCAAGTGAGGTAAAGTGTGGGTTCGAGTCGCAGTCGGGTCAAAACTGGTTGGCTCTGAATCAGAATAATGTGTCCGAGTGGAGCGACATGCCTACCCGTGGAATGTTTTTTTCAATAAGCTAGCACTATAAAAATCCAACTCAGCGTGTTGGTCTAGTAAAAAGCAAACCTGATCATCATCTCATTGACGTTAACTTGTTCTCACAATGATATAGCTGAACATTTCTGAATTGGCGTTAAACAACAATCACTCACTCCTTTACACACAATGATATTATTAAGCAATGATTTGTAAATTTCCCCTTTGATCTTTACACACAATGATATTATTAAGCAGTGATTTGTAAATTTCCCCTTTGATCTTTTCACACAATGATATTATTAAGTAATGATTTGTAAATTTCCCCTTTGATCTTTACACACAATGATATATATTATTATATATTATATATAGCAACAAGCGAGATACAAACATCATTGATTACTATCTGTAAAAATGTAATGATATATTGACGACATTGATGTTAACTTGACAGATCCTCGATAAATATTAGGGGCTGTCATTGTCGTGATCATATGGTAGTTGGATTTACAATTACCTAAGCAATCAGTTCCTATCACCACGAAAGTTGTGAGTTCAAACACCGTTCATGCGAGGTGTACTTGATACAATACTAAGCGATAAAGTTTGTCAGTGACTGGCGACAGCTCGGTGGTTTTCTCCTGGTACTCCGGTTTCTTCCACCAATAAAACTTACCGCCACGATATAACTGAAATATTGCTGAAAGTGGTGTTAAGCACTATAAACCACCAACCTACTATCGTTGATATGCCTTGGTCAAAATAGACTTCTTAATTGCATCTCAGGCTTTGCCAAAATAACTAGAGGGTCCCAGGAGGAGCCTTTAATCGCTCACCTGGTTTTCAATTTGATATCAAAAGTTGATAGAAAATGGGGGTGTCACACATAATTTTGAAAGTGGGCCACCCAAAGATAATTGCAACTCAAATTTCTGAGCAAAAGATTTTGATGTGATTTTTTTCTTTATTTTTTATAATATTCCTTCGCCCTGAAAATAGCTGAAAAATTGCTCGCTGGACGTTAAACATCAATCAATCAATGAATCATAATATTCCTAAACGGAATAAATGGCTGAAAATATCTCACAGAAAAACTCAGAATATATGTTAAACTACTCATTTCCATGTAGCTGCAGTTAAAATGTGAGTTCATTTTGATTTGTAATAAAGCAGAAATTGACAACTAAAGAAATTTCTATTCTTAGTAACAGCAGCCATCTTGAATACAAACCCAACAAAAACTGGGGGTGAACTCTACAAGTGGCACCAAAAACTGGGGGGATCTCTACAGGTGGCACCGCAAACGGTGTGAACTGTACAAGTGGCACCAAAAACTGGGGGTGAACTCTACAAGTGGCACCAAAAACTGGGGGTGATCTCTACAGGTGGCACCGCAAATGGTGTGAACTGTACAAGTGGCACCAAAAACTGGGGGTGAACTCTACAAGTGGCAACAAAAACAGGGGGTGAACTCTACAGGTGGCACCAAAAACAGGGGGTGAACTCTACAAGTGGCACCAAAAACGGGGTGAACTATACAAGTGGCACCAAAAACTGGGGGTGAAATCTACAAGTGGCACCAAAAACAGGTACAAATACCCTTTATTGTTTGTTTGAAGTTGTTTAATGTCACTTTTAACAATATTTCAGTTATATCGTAACAGTCAGATTTATTGCTGGAGGAAACCGGAGTACCCGGAGAAAACCACTGACAAACTTGTAAATCCAATTACCATACGACCACTAGGAATATCAAACATCAACATGAAACTTACATGAACGCAGCCTGGCTGTTATAAACTGATTTTCTGGACGTTCTTTGGTTTCAAGTATTGACCAACATTTCCCACATAAGACCAACAGCCTCTGAAAAAATAAATTCAAAATTAGAAGAGGAAAATTTTGTGTAAATTGATTTTTGTTTTTGTTTTTCTTTTCATTGTATCCTTAAAGTATTGATTGTAATAAATTTATACATCATTAAAGTAAATGATTGTAATAGATTTATAAATTTGATTTCAGGATTAAAGAACGTACCGCTGATTTACGAAATGTACAACATTTTGATGATTCAAGCCATAACTTCCTGCGGTATTTTCTGGAACCCAACGTACACATGTTGTATCTGTAAACTGCTGAATAGCTTGATTTATGACAGCCGTACTGTTTGAGGCTGAATATAAAATATCACAGATAATGGTAGTATAAATACTGTGTATTGTTTTATTTTAGTATTTGACATATTCAATATGTGTTTTATTGTCCCAAATGTAAAATATCACAGATTATAGTAGTATAAATAATTGTGTATTGTTTTTTTTTTATATTTGACATGGTCAATCTGTGGTTTATTGTCCCAAATGTAAAATATCACATATTATGGTAGTATAAATACTGTATATTGTTTTGTTTTTTTTAATATTTGACATGGTCAATCTGTGTTTTATTGTCCCAAATGTAAAATATCACAGACAATGGTAGTATAAATACTGTATATTGGTTTATTTTAATATTTGACATCGTCAATCTGTGTTTTAATGTCCCAAATGTAAAATATCATAAAATATTAGTTTTGCTATAACAATTTTCATTGGTTCTTCAACCATGAATGTCAGCATATATTCGGAAAACAGACGGGGACCGGGTATATATTTCAGTCTCCCAAAAATAATAACAACATGGACGACAAAAAAACGGAATAGTAAATGTATTTTTATCAAAGTAAATGCTGTTTTTATACTCAGAACGGCTGTATGAACAAAAAGGTATTATAATAGTTAATTCCGTCACAATTACCTGATCGATTCAGCAAACTCCTATGTTCCACGGCTGTACCATAACGTGATGAAAACCTTTGACGTCATGAGATCATACCAAGGCTTTGTTTATATGTTGTTAACATTTAAATTATTGAAATTGTTCCGCGAACCCGTTGTTTTGTAATGTGATATATTAATGTTGTATTTATAAAGTTTACACAATTTACTACATATGAAATTGTATGGATTTAGAGATTTAGTACAGGATTTTCCTTCATGAGACACCTCATACATGAAATATGACGTGACACATATTTTGACGCCATTGAAGAATGACGTCAACGGTATGGAAAAGGACATCTAGGAATACGAAAAATGAAAATAAAAGACGCATATTTATTTAATAATTTAATTTTGTATTTAAAAAACAATGGTTACACCCGTAATATATATGTTATTCAGCTATCAGACAGGGTATATAATGTGACATTCCTGGCTTATGACATATATTCCCTTCGGCTGCACCTCAGGGAGTATAGATCCTAAGCCGGCAATGTCACTTTATACACCTGATAGCTGAATAACATATATTATGGTAGTATAAGTTCTGTATACATGTTTGTATGTATATATTTTTTAATATTTGACATGGTCAATCTGTGTTTTATTGTCGCAAATTTAGCTTTACAGCCAATAATGGTGGATATGTTAAAACTGCTGCTTAGGATTTAAATCACCTTATTTTGATAAAATTGTAAAAAGTTGAGAAAAAACTTGCTATATTATATTTGAAAAAAATCAAAGGTTTCTCAAATAGTACAAATGAGGCTGTCCTGATCGTGATTGCATGGTAGTTGGATTTACAACTACCTATATGTAATCAGTGCCTATCACCACGAAAGTTGTGAGTTCAAACACCGTTCATGCGAGGTGTACTTGATACAATATTAAGCGATACAGTTTGTCAGTGACTGGCGACAGCTCGGTGGTTTTCTCCGGTTACTTCTCGCCCTGATCGAGATTCGAACTCACACCATCAGTGGTGATAGGCACTGATTGCATAGGTAGTCGTAAATCCAACTTTGGGTCTTTGTAGTTTTAAGACTTGTCTTTTGGTCTTTGTAGCCTTAAGACTTGTCTTTGGGTCTTTGTAGTTTTAAAGCTTGTATTTGTGTATTTGTAGTTTTAAGACTTGTCTTTGGGTCTTTGTAGTTTTAAGACTTGTCTTTGTGTCGTTGTAGTTATAAGACTTGTCCTTGTGTCTTTCTAGTAATACGACTTGTCTTTGTAGTTTGAAGACTTTGTCTTTGTGTCTTTGTAGTTTTAAGACTTGTCTTTGGGTCTTTGTAGTTTTAAAACTTGTCTTTTGGTTTTTGTAGTATTAAGACTTGTTTTTGGGTCTTTGTAGTTTTAAGACTTGTCTTTGTGTCTTTGTAGTTATAAGACTTGTCCTTGTGTCTTTCTAGTAATAAGACTTGTCTTTGTGTCTTTGTAGTTTGAAGACTTTGTCTTTGTGTCTTTGTAGTTTTAAGACTTGTCTTTGGGTCTTTGTAGTTTTAAAACTTGTCTTTTGGTTTTTGTAGTATTAAGACTTGTTTTTGGGTCTTTGTGGTTTTAAGACTTGTCTTTGTGTATTTGTAGTTTTAAGATTGGCTTTGGGTCTTTGTAATTTTAATACTTTTCTTTGTGTCTTTGTGGTTTTAGGACTTGTCTTTCTGTCTTTGTAGGTTTAAGACTTGTCTTTGTGTCTAAGTAGTTTTAAGATTGTCTTTGGGTCTTTGTATTTATAAGATTTGTCTTTGGGTCTTTGTGGTTTTAGGACTTGTCTTTAGTTTTTTGTAGTTTTAAAACTTGTCTTTTGGTTTTGGTAGTTTTTAGACTTGTCCTTGGGTGTTTGTAGTCTTGAGAATTGTCTTTGGGTCTTTGTAGTTTTAAGACTTGTCTTTGGGTCTTTGTAGTTTTAAGATTTATCGTTGTGTCTTTGTGGTTTTAAGACTTGTCTTTGGGTATTTGTAGTTTTAAGACTTGTCTTTGGGTCTTTGTAGTTTTAAGTCTTGTCTTTGTGTCTTTGTAGATTTAAGACTTGTCTTTGGGTCTTTGTAGTTTTAGGACTTGCCTTTGGATCTTGGTAGTTTTAAAACTTGTCTTTGGGTCTTTGTAGTTTTAAGATTGGCTTTGGGTTTTTGTAGTTTTAATACTTGTCTTTGTGTCTTTGTGGTTTTAAGACTTGTCCTTGTGTCTTTGTAGTTATAAGACTTGTCTTTGTGTCTTTGTAGTTAAAAGACTTTTCGTTGGGTCTTTGTAGCTTTAATACTTGTCCTTGTGTCTTTATAGTTATAAGACTTGTCTTTGTGTCTTTGTAGCTTTAAGACTTGTCTTTGGGTATTTGTAGTTTTAAGACTTGTCTTGGGGTCTTTGTAGTTATAAGACTTGTCTTTGTGTCTTTGTAGCTTTAAGACTTGTCTTTGGGTCTTTGTAGTTTTAAGACTTGTCTTTGGGTCTTTGTAGTTTTAAGTCTTGTCTTTGTGTCTTTGTAGTTTTAAGACTTTGTGTCTTTGTAGTTTTAAGACTTGTCTTTGTGTCTTTGTAGTTATAAGACTTCTCCTTGTGTCTTTCTAGTAATAAGACTTGTCTTTGTGTCTTTGTAGTTTGAAGACTTTGTCTTTGTGTCTTTGTAGTTTTAAGACTTGTCTTTGTGTCTTTGTAGTTTTAAGACTTGTCTTTGTGTCTTTGTAGTTTTAAGACTTGTCTTTGGGTCTTTGTAGTTTTAAGTCTTGTCTTTGTGTCTTTGTAGTTTTAAGACTTGTCTTTGGATCTTTGTAGTTTTAATACTTGTCTTTGTGTCTTTGTGGTTTTAATACTTGTCTTTGTGTCTTTGTAGTTTTAAGACTTTTCTTCGGGTCTTTGTAGCCTTAAGACTTGTCCTTGTGTCTTTGTAGTTATAAGACTTGTCTTTGTGTCCTTGTAGTTTTAAGACTTGTCTTTGGGTCTTTGTAGCTTTAAGACTTGTCTTTGTGTCTTTGTAGTTTTAAGACTTGTCTTTGTGTCTTTGTAGTTATAAGACTTTTCTTTGGGTCTTTGTAGCTTTAAGACTTGTCCTTGTGTCTTTGTAGTTATAAGACTTGTCTTTGTGTCTTTGTAGCTTTAAGGCTTGTCTTTGGGACTTTGTAGTTTTAAGACTTGTCTTGGGGTCTTTGTAGTTATAAGACTTGTCTTTGTGTCTTTGTAGTTATAAGACTTGTCTTTGTGTCTTTGTAGCTTTAAGACTTGTCTTTGGGTCTTTGTAGTTTTAAGACTTGTTTTGGGGTCTTTGTAGTGTTAAGATTGGCTTTGGGTCTTTGTAATTTTAATACTTGTCTTTGTGCCTTTGTGGTTTTAAGACTTGTTTTTGTGTCTTTGTAGTTTTAAGATTGGCTTTGGGTCTTTGTAACCTTAAGACTTGTCTTTGGGTCTTTGTAACCTTAAGACTTGTCTTTGGGTCTTTGTATTTATAAGACTTGTCTTTGGGTCTTTGTAGTGTTAAGATTGGCTTTGGGTCTTTGTAACCTTAAGACTTAGTCTTTGGGTCTTTGTAGTTTTAAGACTAGTCTATGGGTCTTTGTAGTTTTAAAACTTGTCTTTAGGTCATTATTGTATTAAGACTTGTCTTTAGATCTTTGTAGTTTTAAAACTTGTCTTTGTGTCTTTATTGTTTTAAGACTTGTCTTTGAGTCTTTGTACTTTAAGATTTGGCTTTGGGTCTTTGTAGTTTTAAAACTTGTCCTTGGATCTTTGTAGATTTAAGACTTGTCTTTGGGTCTTTGTGGTTTTAAGACTTGTCTTTTGCTATTTAGACTTTTAAGACTTTTCTTTGGATCTTTGTAGTTAAAAAACTTGTCGTTAGGTCATTATTGTATTAAGATTTGTCTTTCGATCTTTGTAGTTTTAAGACTTGTCTTTGTGTCTTTGTAGTTTTAAAATTTGTCTTTTTAGTTTTAAGACTTGTCTATGGGTCTTTGTAGTTTTAAGACTTGTCTTTTGG
>MJUT01028019.1:158162-177563 GCA_002080005.1 Gigantidas platifrons | reverse complement strand
AAGACTTGTTTTTGGGTCTTTGTTGTTTTAAGACTTGTCTTTGGGTCTTTGTAGTTTTAAGACTTGTCTTTTGGGTCTATTAAATTTGGTTTTATGACTTGTCGTTGGGTCTTTGAAGTTTTAAAACTTGGTTTTTGGTCTTTGTAATTTTAAGACTTATCTTTGTGTCTTTGTGGTGTAAAGACTTGTCGCTGTTTTTTGTTGTTGTTGTTTTTTTTGTTGTTGTCTAAAGGGACTCAAATTTCAATAAAACGATATAGAACCTACAATATATACTTACACTTTTATAGGGAATGACACTTTTGTGTCATAATATTCTGGTATTTGTGATAAAATTCCTTTTCCTTCCCTATTAAAGACTTGTCTTTGTGTCTTTGTAGTTTTAAAATTTGTCTTTTTAGTTTTAAGATTTGTCTATGGGTCTTTGTAGTTTTAAGACTTGTCTTTTGGTCTCTGTAGAATTAAGATTTGTCTTTTTAGTTTTAAGACTTGTCTTTCGGTCTTTGTGGTTGTAAGGCTTGTCTTTGTGTCTTTGTAGTTTTAGAACTTCTCTTTGTGTCTTTGTAGTTTTAGAACTTCTCTTTGTGTCTTTGTAGTTTTAAAACTTGTCTTTGGGTCTTTATTGTTTTAAGACTTGTCTTTGAGTCTTTGTACTTTAAGATTTGGCTTTGGGTCTTTGTAGTTTTAAAACTAGTCTTGGGGTCTTTGTAGATTTAAGACTTGTCTTTGGGTCTTTGTAGTTTTTAGACTTGTCTTTTGGTCTTTGTAATTTTAAGACTTGTCTTTGGGTCTTTGTAACCTTAAGACTTGTCTTAGGGTCTTTGTGGTTTTAAGACTTGTCTTTGGGTCTTTGTTGTTTTAAGACTTGTTTTTTGGTCTTTGTTGTTTTAAGACTTGTCTTTGGGTCTTTGTAGTTTTAAGACTTGGTTTTTGGTCTTTGTAATTTTAAGACTTATCTTTGTGTCTTTGTGGTGTAAAGACTTGTCGCTGTTTTTTGTTGTTGTTGTTTTTTTTGTTGTTGTCTAAAGGGACTCAAATTTCAATAAAACGATATGGAACCTACAATATATACTTACACTTTTATAGGGAATGACACTTTTGTGCCATAATATTCTGGTATTTGTGATAAAATTCCTTTTCCTTCCCTATAAAAGAAAAATACAACTTCATAACAAAATGAAAAAATATAAAATTCAATCAATATATTATAATAACAGCCTTATAGATATATTTACCCATAATATACAGCACTTTATTCAGGGGGGTGAATGTACGTCATAATTGGAAGCCATTTTGTGTCGCTTGAAGGTATATTTTTACTTATAGCATTAGTTATTGATAGGATAACATTAAATGTGATAACGTGTCAAATGTCCCTAAATGTACGCTCAACAACGGTCTGTCCATTGTTCAAAAACCTCTTGTCAAACTCTCAAATGTTTCGATAACGTTTTCGCAAACGGTGGATTCCAATTATTATGACATACATTCACCCCTTGTTATTTGAGACTCTCCTCCAAATAATATCTGTAATGAGTCAGCTCAATGGTCTGGAAATTTCAGACAAGATGAACTGCATTAGTGGTGTAATGGTTAGGATGCTTGCGTTCAGTGTGATAGATTGTGGGTTATAGTCCTGGGCGAATCAAAGCAAAGACTATAAAATTGATATTTGTTGCTTTTCCGCTGGCCATGCAGCTTTAAGGAGTCATAGCAACGACTGGTTGGCTCAGAATCAGGATAATGTGTCTAAGTGGAGTGAAATGTCTATCTGTGGACTGTTGTTTCAGTGGAGTGATATGTCTATCTGTGGACTGTTGTTTCAGTTGAGTGATATGTCTATCTGTGGACTGTTGTTTCAGTGGAGTGATATGTCTATCTGTGGACTGTTGTTACAGTGGAGTGATATGTCTATCTGTGGACTGTTGTTTCAGTGGAGTGATATATCTATCTGTGGACTGTTGTTTCAGTGGAGTGATATGTCTATCTGTGGACTGTTGTTTCAGTGGAGTGATATGTCTGTCTGTAGTCTGTTGTTTCAGTGGAGTGATATGTCTATCTGTGGACTGTTGTTTCAGTGGAGTGATATGTCTATATGTGGACTGTTGTTTCAGTGGGGTGATATGTCTATCTGTGGACTGTTGTTTCAGTGGAGTGATATGTCTATCTGTGGACTGTTGTTTCAGTGGAGTGATATGTCTATCTGTGGACTGTTGTTTCAGTTGAGTGAAATGTCTATCTGTGGACTGTTGTTTCAGTGGAGTGATATGTCTATCTGTGGACTGTTGTTTCAGTGGAGTGATATCTCTATCTGTGGACTGTTGTTTCAGTGGAGTGATATGTCTGTCTGTGGACTGTTGTTTCAGTGGAGTGATATGTCTATCTGTGGACTGTTGTTTCAGTGGAGTGATATGTCTATCTGGTGACTGTTGTTTCAGTGGAGTGATATGTCTATCTGGTGACTGTTGTTTCAGTGGAGTGATATATCTATCTGTGGACTGTTGTTTCAGTGAAGTGATATGCCTATCTGTGGACTGTTGTTTCAGTGGAGTGACATGTCTATCTGTGGACTGTTGTTTCCGTGGAGTGATATATCTATCTGTGGACTGCTGCTTTAGTACGTTAGCAACATAAAAATCTAATTGTGTTTGTCCAGTACAAAGTGGACATCATCACCATTGCATGGACTGTAACTTGTTCTCTCCATGATAAAGCTGAAAGTTGCTCATTCTGCATGAAACAACACTCACTCACTCACTCACTCACTCACTCAGACAAGATGATATTACCAATTATAGCCACTATAATACCCCTACCCCAACACTCGCACCTTAATGCCATATTTAATTTATGTAGGTTGGGTTGGGTTCAGTTTATTCACGGTGTTTAATGTCACTTTCGACAATATTTCATTTATATCCTGGCGGTCAGTTTTATTAGGGGAGGAAACCGGAGGACCCAGAGAAAACCACCGACCGGCCGCAGATCACTGACAAACTTTGTCACATAATGTTATATCGAGTACACCTCGCCTGAGTGGGATTCGAACTCACACTGGTAGTAATGATAGGTAGTTATTAATCCAACTACAATGTACTCTATGATATGCTAAAACGACACATCATATAGGAGTTACAATATTTAAATGCCAAGTCTATTCTGTCCTAAAATGACGTTTGTTTGCTTGATGATGTTTAACGGCACTTTCAACACTATTACAGTTATATCGTGGTGGTCAGTTTTTTTTTGGTGGGGGAAATTGGAGAGCCCCGCCGACCTATCGCAAGTGACTGACAAACTTTATCACATAATGTTGGACGCATTGCCCTGATTAAGATTCGAACTCACACCATCAGTGGTGATTTGCACTGATTGCATAGGTAGATGTAAATCCAACTACCATATGATGGAGACCCCTCCTAAAATGTAGATCCATTGACTACTTTAAATATATTTGTATTTATCTACCTAAATAAAGCTGCAGATCCCCCAAGAAATCTACAGTTGCATCAATTTCTTATAATGTAAATGTTGACTATATTTAGTAAGTATAACCATGGATACAACTTAACAGGGACCCAGTAGCCTAAGACCATTATAATTTGGACTCAACCCCTGAAAATGGTCAACAGTAGACCAGGTGGCTATTGAAATAGTGAATACTTCATGTGCAAAGTCAATTACTGGGCTATTAAAATTGTTATATCTGGAAAGCCCTGCTCTCAACTGTTGCAAAATTGTTATCCTTTGTCGCTGTGTAAAATTACTTCAAATTCTGCTAGTATTTAGTGTTTGAAGACAAAAATTTAGAGAAATTTACTGATACATGTTCATTTTTATATTTAATTTTTTTTTAGATTCCATACGTAGGAAACCAAACACCAAAAAAATCACCATGGATTTCTAATCAATTTAAAAAAAATGTGTTTATATACATGTAACTATAATTTATTAAACAACACCTGCTTTGTACAAAGACCTAAGATGCCCATGGAAGCCGACTTAGGGGGCCCCGGTTTTTACACCTCATTTGTCCAGGGAAAATACAAATGAGTAATTGTCAACAACCTGAATACACATTACAAAATACAAAAATATACACCATAATTTCATATAATTAAATGTATTAACAACTGTATTTTCATGTTTATGCTTTATTTAACGTGTAGTCTTGACTCATTTTTTTCTTATAATTTTCCAACAACCATTTCATAAGGTATCAGGGAATTAAGTTTTCCACTTAGTTCCATCTTATTGGATTCTATTTCTAAAAACAAATATTATAATCTATATTAAAACTTTTTTAACAAATATTACTATAATCAAAATTTGTAATTTTTATTTCTTGTGTTTTTTTTGTTTTTTTTTTCAAATTGCACAATAAACCAGGAAGAAGCTTCAGTGTGTCGTGAGAATCTTCATTGGTTTTAGCACTTTTTTCTGGATGAAGCCCTTCGACCTATTAAATTCAACAAAATTAAATTTGTTAAAGTAAAACAAACGATTGATGTCAGAAAAGCTTTAAATACAATAAACTAGTAGAAGTCTCTTTTTTGCTTACATTCTTGCAAGTCTAGCCTAATACATATATTACACGGTGTGTCTGCTATGAAAGTATCAACGTCACCAAGATCTTTATTTGCCTTAGATAAGTTAATCCTAATGGTTTAAATTTTACCAAGAAAGTAGGATCCAAATCTATTAGCCAATTCTGTTTCACTTTGATGAGACGGTAGAACAACAGTATTTGTATTTCCTAATAGACTATTTGTTAGCTTGAAAAGACTTTTTTGGTCGTTTCCAAACTCAGAATTTTTGTCTGAGTAATATTCAGTCCTACAGTATAACGTGTCCTATGGTACTGAGTATTTACGGCACATCCAATTTCAACCAATTTTTGCCACGGTACCATAGGACTCCATTTTACTTAGTTTTCTGTCAATATGCATTGTAAACCACAAGCCTCGTGATAGAAGAAAGTAACAAAACTTACTCGCTCAGGAAAGCATATGGCATGAATCAGCACCCACATGCCAGTTTTAATTATACCGTCATTACCGTTGCACAAAGCGCATTGGTTCATAATGCTCACCCCTTCTTGGCCTTGAAAATCTCCAGAAAAAAATAGTTAGTTCGTGTCTATAATGTGCGTAGACCTTTGAACAAAATTGGCGTCGGAAATTTAAGAATTAAATGTCAATCGTATATATTTTTCAGTTATTTGATCATGGGAGAATTTGCAGGGAGAATTTAAGAACCATTTATCTCTGTTCATCTTTAATAAAGTTGAAAAATATTAAATGTGTTGGGTTTTATTGGTGGTATTTTATTCAGATAATTGCAATGTATAGTCGTATGTGGGGGAGGGGGGAAGGGTCAATTTATTTATTTATTTTTTTAATAAATGAGAACAATTTGTTTACCTCATGATGTTTTCCATTTTCTTCAATAACCATTCCTTCCATTAAAATTCCCAAAGGACTGTTTGGGTCCACATTCTGAAATAATTAGATATAATTATTACTTAAAACTAATTGTAAAAATAGTTTTTGTAATATAAGATTCTCTTCCAATCATTCCCAAGTGTCGTCGGACATGTAGTAATGTCCAGTAAAGGGATATGCATTACTGGACCAAACGACCAGTAGGAATCTTAACACCCTCCTCTGTGGAGTATGTGAATGTCCTGCAATATTGATGATGTGTCCAGTAATTCGTACTCCTTAACTGGATCAAATGTCCATTCAACTTCAATTTACCTTGGGAAACACATTGTTCTGGCACTACCATGGATTTCTCTATTATAAAACCACTTTTAACTTTTATCAATCATTTGCAGTTAAAACTCAGTACTTATAGTACAGTAGCCCCTCCTCTTATAAGCCCACACTCCCTTCTTCAATCAAAAAGTGGCCTTATATGAGGGGTGACCTTTCTTGAGTGGAACAGTTCAGTAGCATTTTATTATCCGAATGCTTCTGAAATCTGGCCTGGTAAGAGGGGGGAGATTTTGGTGCGAGGTCCGTATCTTATAAGAAGGTGACTATTGAAAATGCAGATGCTCAAATTTACTCCCAGAAGCAAGCCAGGTGAGCGATTTTCCATTGGAAGTTCACTGCAATGATACATTGTAGATATTTTTTTATCATCAAACCCACATCAATTTTGAAAAAAATATCCACTTATATCCATATTTACCACTAATAATATTTGTTTGTTTGTTTAATGGTGTTTAACACCACTTTCAGCAATATTTCAGTTATATCGTGACAGTCAGTTTTATTATTGGAGGAAACTTGAGGACCTAGAGAAAACCACTGACCTGTTGCAAGTCACTGACAAACATTATCACATAATGTTGTGCACCTCACCCTGATCGAGATTCGAACTCACAGCATCAGTAGGGATAGGCACTGACTGCATAGGTAGTGGTAAATCCAATTACCATATGATCACGGCCACGACAACCCCATTCCTACTGATAATTAGAAGTATAAACGTTACGTATGTTACCCCTGGGTCATCAATTTCAAGTTCTTCTGGTTCAGCCTTCTGTGATCTGATATTATTTTTTGATTTCCTCTCTTCCATTTTTCTATGTAACGAATGGCTTGGCAAATGCCGATATCTGTTGGATGTAGAGGATACCTGTGACAAAAAATAAAAGATGAATTGATTGTCATTTTCTAATATACTAACATGACTAACATTGATATCTAGTTAGAAGTGAACGTTGTGGTCATGATTCCATGGTAGCTGAATTTACAACTACATATAATTACTAGTATCAAATACATGTACATATAATTTTGTTCTATGTGTGGTTTCATTGAAGCTGAATATGTAGTAATTTCTGCATGATTGAATATTTCACTGAATATTGAATAGAATTGAATAACACCACTTTCAACAATACTGAATAGGGGCCATTGCAACTTTCATATATAAATTGATAGGTTGTCGTGGTCGTGATCATATGGTAGTTGGATTTACAACTACCTATGCAATCAGTGCCTATCACCACTGATATTGTGAGTTCGAATCTCAATCAGGACGAGATGTACAGCATTATGTGATCAAGTTTTTCAGTGACTTGCGACAGGTAGGTAGTTTTCTCCGGTTTCCTTCACTAATAAAAAAAACGACCGTCACGGTATAACTGAAATATTGTTGAAAGTGGTGTTAAACACCATAAAACCAAACCAAACTCTGGTGCTTTCAACAATACTGAATAGGGGCCATTGGAACTTTCATATATAGATTGATCGTCAACAAGGGAGACAATCCTACCATATCATTTTTCTGCTCAATAAACTCCTTTAATTCTTCTTCTTCTACAGCTTTCCTCTTCCTTTCTTCCTGTTCTTCGTTTTCTATTTCACTTTCTTCGTCTTCTTTTTCTTCGTCTTTTTCTACGTCTATCTCTTGTTCTTTTTCAAGCTCCCTTTTTTCTTCCTCATACAAGTTTTGTCCATTCGCCCTCTGCAATGAAATATCACACCAATAATAATGTGCTAGATTTTGACCTCTGTTGTCATATAACAAAGTGGATGTTGGGTTTTTTTATGGTGTTTAACGCCACTGTCAACAATATTTCAGTTATATCATGGAGGTCAGTTTTATTGGTGGAGGTCAGTTTTATTGGTGGAGGAAACCTAACAAAGTGGAAGATATATAGAATAACGGCAGATTTGAAGGTCGAGACAGACATTATCTCTAGTATCGCAGTGAGTCCAATTGGACGAGTTGTGATAGTAGTGACAATGTTTGTCGATACCTTCTAAACCGATGTTATTGTTTTTATCGGTGACACCATAATGTGTTTGATGTCAGACTGACCGATAAACTTGCGCATACCAGTAACGAACTGACCTAATATTATTGTGGATCTAGGTCAGTTCAGTGATCCCGATTTTATCAGCAGTACACGTAAAAATGAAAACGTCCAATTTGCAGATAACAATATTTACCCTCTTTGGTCCTCTTTACCTAAGAGAACATCAGTTTGTATCAATGCATAGGTAAAGAGGTAAACATCATCTTTTAAAAGACAAAAATTCATCATAAGTACAAATAAAGCATGCAAACTGAGAAAGTAATACAATTATTTGTATAAGAGATTTAGAAACAGTTTCATGTAGATTTTGTCTATCATTATGACGCTTGAGATTAGAACTTTCAAAATAAACAGTTAACAAGTACATGTAGATTTTGTCAACAGCTTAGTGGTTTGAAATTAAAACTTTACAAAGAAAATCAATTTAAAGGGGCATTAGCTACGATTTTGAACAAACAAATTATATGTTTTCGAAATTGGTAAATAGTTTTAAAATGATGAAATAAAGGTAAATATTTCACATTAAACAGCTTATCGAACCACTTTCCGCCTTTTGAGAACGAAAATTACCATCGATTACTTGTTTGCTTGCAAGCAAATAATTTGACCTCGCTTTTTCCGTATGCAATTGACCATACTAGTAACAGGTAAAAACGATTAATTTGTATTTTGCCAACTTGCATTGTTCTTTGTCCGTAATTAACACCGACTAGAAGCAGATTCACAAAAAATAAGAAATAAGTGCATTGTTGTACTTATTTAATGACGATTCGACAAACTCCATAAACAATGTCGATAATTAGTAAGATGACGTCCATTTATTGATCGATCTCAAAACACGGGCAGTTGCACGCCTTCTCTTCGATGCGCGTAAATTTCATAACATTTATAAGTTACAGAAACACGTTTTATTAAGGCATCAATCATATCTGATAGTTTTTATGGGTAACAAAAATTTACGATTTGACAGATAATGCCCCTTTAAACAATCATGACTCAAGAGATTCTATTTGATTGATTGATTTATTTAATTAAGATTATTTCATTGTACTATTTGAACTTGTTGTTGGCGAATGAATATGTTGGTGACGTAACAATATCAACCCAGGGGCCGTGTCAACAAAGCTGTCTTAGGACTAAGACATATCCTATGATGGTCTTAGGATATATCTTAGTCCTAAGTCGGGTCAATGAAAGTGTCTCGAGTTAAGATATCTCCTAAATATTGTCCTAAAGTTAGGACAACCAAACAGGTGTCCTAAGACTATCATAGGATAGTCCTAAGTTAGGATATGGTTAGTTTGCTTAATAAAATATTATTGTGGCGTTCAACTTCATCCAAAAGCGTTTGTAGTTCCGACTCAGTAAAATTCGGACTTCGTTTCCTACTCATAATGACGATATACAGTACCGCTGGCAAAACCGATTTGTAATAAAATGAATGTACAAGTACGTCGGCTTTATTTATAATATAAAATGCACGAGATTGTCCTTTAACCCTATACATGAACGACTGTGTAGCACGGTGACACTTTAAATTGAATAGATTTCACTTACTTGTACATTGTTGAAAAGTGTTTAATTGTTAAATGAAATATTAGAAATACAGGGTGCATTTTTTTCTAACACAAACGATACAAACGACTACGCGTGTACGTGTTGAGATCATTTTTTGCTAACATACGTTTGTAAAGTTTGCACAAACTTTGACAAACTCTACAATCACTAAATTTGCGTCTACAGTTTGTCGTTTATCCTTTGTTGCATTTGTTTCTAATCTCAACGCTGAATCAATTACAGACACGTGGACTTTTCCCGCCAAAACAAAGATGGAATCTAATAAAAGAAGAGATGAGTTTATTTACCAACAACATGTGTATACATATTATCAGGTCAAACAGGGTCAGTAAACTCTGATTAAACGATGTATTTGTTTCTACTTTTGCAGCATTTAACAAACGACACACAGCGTTTAACAAACGACACACAACGTTTGCCAAACTTTGGTTAGAAAAAAAAGCACCCACAAAAAGTTATCATTCAACTTTTATAATAATTATTTTTTAAAGTCATATTTTATTTTCACTATAAATTTTATTTATTTAAATTAATTTCAAGTACAAGTATTTTTTATTTAGAAGATATCGCCAAATATTAAATACATTGACTGTAAATTTCATCTACATGTATTTATTGCTTTGTTTATTATGTTAGGACAATCATAAGACCATCCTAGTTGAGATAGTCCTAAGGTAGCTTTGTTTTACAGTCTTAGATATGTCCTAGGATAATCCTAAGATTATCCTAAATTATATGCTAAGATATGTCTTAGGACAAATCTTAGGATAGTTTCATTGACACGGCCCCAGCTTATCAAGTATAGCCAATTTTCCCCCAGGTGGATCAGCCAATCAAATTGCGGTATTCACATCAAATTAAATTATTTCAATATATATAAGTTTTCAAATCTTGAGAGATAATATCTGATTAATCCATTACATACAGATACTAAAAACCACAGGCGTTTTTAATTTGTCACGATTATACTAAAAACAAGAATTAAAATCAAATTCATCATTTAATTTTTTTTTTATTTGTTCCAGTTTATTTGTGCCAAGATTTTACCCAACGTTAAACAATATGAAAAAGAATGAAACTATGGAGTTTACGTCTGATGACACATATAGTCATTGTGTACTAGGTTTTATGACCATTTATGGGCCATTAAAAATAGATATCAATATGTCAATAGATCACGATTACATTTTGAAAGTGAAAATGCAAGTCATTGATGTTAATTTTCAATGAGCAACCTTGAAATATAACAATTGTATTCAGGGCTCAACAAACCAGGCGAAGTGGGCACAATTATTGCCCTATATCAGCTGAAATGGTCCTCCCTCGACTACTAAGATAAATTAAAGTCGCCTTGTTTCTTTTTGCTACTATTTTTATTCTATTTATAGCTTTTTTCTTACGAATTTATCTTTTTCATTTTTCTTGTGACGAATTTATCACTAAATTTAAAACAACATTAACGGTCTTTTTTTTTCAAAAGTTCAATTTAATTATTACTGACCAACATGAATTGTAAGTCGCACATCAGATATAAAACACACTAATATGTGTAACACTGAAAAGTAAGTAAATATAAGAGGCGTCTTATACAGTCTGGAAAACCTGCCCATGCGGTCACCTTTATTAAGTAGTCACCTATATTTAAATACAAAATGTATCACATTTCCATACAAGTCCTATCATAGAAAATTTCATGTGAATTGAACCTCTTTTAAGAGGTCATCTGTCTTATAAGGCGACTTTTTCTTTGTCTCAAAGGTGACCTCTTAATACAAGTTTAACTGTTTACTGGTATAATGTACTTAGAGCACTATAGTTATGGTGTTTAACGCCACATTCAACAATATTTCAGTCACATGTATATCGTGATGGTCAGTTTTATTTGTGAAAGAAACCAAAGTACTCGGAGAAACCCACCACCTGTCACAAGTCACTGACAAACTTTATCACATAATGTTGTATCGAGTACACCTCACCATGAGAACGGGTTTCGCACTCACAACATTAATGGTGATAGACACTGATTCCACAGGTATTTGTAAATCTAACTACCATATGAACAGTGCCACACTGTTCATTAATGTTAATGCTTTTGGCCTCAGTCAACATTCATGGTCATAAACCAATTTATACCAGTATGTACATGTTATTGCTAAAGTTAAAGATTAATACTGATCAGTCCATAACATGATAAAGTTATAGATTAAAAGATTAATTTGAAATCTTATCAAATTTAGGAGAAATAAATTGTGTGCCTTTAAGAAATTATTTGGTTGATTTAGAAAGCTGATAGATTAAAGTGACTATTGGTTCCCGGCTAAATAATCAAAATAGCATTTTACTAAAATTTATTTTTATTTTCTTCAAATACAAACAATTTTCACATCGTAAAATTAATGTTTTCTTAAAACATCTTAGTTGTATTTAAAAAATAATTAATTTAACAACTGTATGTGTCAGTAATTTTTCATGGATAAATATGGTTCATCAGACAAAATTTTCACACTATCATGTTGATAATGAAGTTCCATAATACACAATAATTTCGGTCAAATCAATTTTGATCAGTCTTGAAAAAATATCCAAAACTTGTTAAAAAGGATTGCCAAGGGAAGATTATGAGTTGTGCATTGGCACATTTCAATGTTCATCACGCAAAGAATTAGTTTTTTTTTATTTTTAATCATTCCATTCCATTCAGTAGTTTTCACATACTACAAAGTGAAATAACTTTTTCCTTGAAAAGGGACTACTTTCGTATATGTTCTAAACTCTGGTTGGTGAATTAGTGGTTTTACACCTAAAATGCAAAAAAAAAATTGTTTCTTTAGCAATTTGATGGCATAGTTTCTATTCCTTTGGCAATATTAACCTAAAAAAAACTCATTGGATATGTAGCTGTCTCATATTTACAAAAAGTGTACAAATGCAAAGGTACTCCCTTGAAGATGTTTAATGAAAATACCTTCACTTACAGCTGTTGAGTTCAGTTTGTGTAATATACCACAATTTACTAATTCTCTTATATATTATAGTTATTAAGCTAATTTTTCTAACATAATAAGCAATTTCAACACATATGTATACCTCAGTTGTATGCTTAAAATCTAAATACTATGAAATGCTTGCATTTAAGCCCCCCCCCCTTTTTTTTTGTCTCATAAAATGAGTTCACATCATTCTAAGCTTTGTTGATTTATGCTCTAACACCATACATTATGTAGTTTCAGACGTTAAATAAGATTTTGTATATAGATCTCCAGTTGAAATTCCTTCTATTTGTATCAGATTTGCAAAAATATGATTTATTTGATATTAAATAAGTCTTGGAATTTCTTATGGGGCATGACAGTAATTTCCCCCAAAACTCATCAAATATGTTTCCACATCATTTTGTTCACTGTTAAAGTAAGTCAGATGTGCAAATGTACTTTTACAACCAAATAATACTCTAAAACAGGAAATCCAAATTGACAATTTGAAAAATTAACAGAAAATGCTAAGTGGTCAATATAATTTTCATGAGAACACATAAATTACCAGCTTTTCACTACATAATTTCCAATTAAAACTGTTTGCCATAGCTATAGCCTTATATTGTTTTCTAAGTACATTTTACATGATTTCTAACTGAAACTACCAAACTTTATGAAAAAAGATTTGTAGGATTGAAAAAAATCCAATAATTATATCACCATATTCTATGTTTGAAGTCGACAAACTGGGTCATGATGAACATTTTTTTTAATTCTTAATATCAACCATATTTTCAATATTATATGCCCTTCTACTGCAAAAACACATTCAATCACATATTCCAATAATCATAAAGTCATAAATAAAAATAAGATGAGTTGCAATACCCTCTGTTCATGTATATCCAGTATTGAGGAGCAATATTCCAGAATATTACATAACATTAACATGCATTTTGACCATGTAATCTGACACCACAATGCATCTTGTAATATTTGTGTATGAAAAATGTCAGTCTGTGTCTGTTGTGACATTTTTAGGCCAATTTAAACATGATAGCAACAAAAGTTAAATTTGTTGTTTTTTGCCTTAAAGTGTGAAACCACTAATTAATTTCTTTAAGGTTTTCTACTAAATTTGTGCTTTGTCGAGCCTAACTGGCCATTTTATCTTAAGTTTAAACTTTCCAAGACCATATATTTTTTGAAACGTACATGATTCCTCTACGTTCTGTCAAAATATCAGGGCATGTTTAAAATCTTGCAATGAAATGCTAGGCTACGGAAAGCACCTACTCTAAAAATAGCTCGGTCATCCCCCAAAAAATTAGTATTTATAGGTCATGCATCAAATCCTCCATAGAGGTATTAAAATACAACTAAGTCCATCAAATTTGGGCTCAAAATATTCCCAATATATTTAACTTTAATTATCAGTTTTAATCATTCTATTCCATTCAGTAGTTTTCACAAGACTACAAAGTGAAAGGAACTTTTTTCTTGAAAAAGGACTACTTTCATATATATGTTCTAAGCTCTGATTGGTGAATTAGTGGTTTTACACCTTCATGCCACGATATGCCTGAAATATTAATATGGTTAGGGTTAAGTACCAATCCATCAATCAATCTCCCTTTTTTATCTGTATTTTTTATTACTTTTAAAACTAAATTAGGTAAAAAAAATTCAACATCAGAAGAAAATGAAATATTAGTGATAACATATTGCTTTAAGAGAAATAATAATTTGTTGTAACTTACAGAAATCATGAAAAAGGATCTTGAACAAAAAGATACACCCTCAAAAGATAGCTTAAAATATCAGTTATTAATATAACACTTGCCATAAATTACAGGGATGATTCTGGTTAGAATATACAATAAATGAAAATCAATGAAAAATAGTTGAAACCATCTACACCCCTTTCAAAATGTCATTTTTGACCTGTTCTGACTGAATACTGCAATTTTCAGAATTTTTGTTTCATAAGAAAATGGCTGAAATCAATTTAATAACTGGAAAACAAATCATCCTTGAAATTATTAAATCAAAATTTAATTTCTCCACAAAGTAAAATATAACTTACTGTTTCTTGCTGTTGTTTCTGCCTCAACAATAGTTCTAGTTCGTCAAGTTCATGTTCTATAACATGATTTGCTATAATTAAAAAAAAAAAAAAGTCATATGTTATGCCTAATTTACGAATCAGAACATCATACATATTCATCTTCTTTTTTTTTTTTCATAATGGCCATTGGGCGTTTGTAGATTATTATTTGTCATTTAACTATTGGACATTGTATTATCTGCTCTTCTTTCATTTACATTTTCAGATTACACCTTTTCTTCAAACTATTTTTTTAACTTAACACAAGTAATGCGATATCAGGCCGGAAAGGTTTTTGAATACTTCTTGTTAGAGATGGTTATTAAATATTCACAGAACATTACGAACAAATACAACTTAAAAAGATTTACATTAATCACACTTGCTTTTGATTAGCTGTGGAACCGTAGCCCTTACAGTCATTGACCTTGGCCAGTTTTCTGATATTGGCGGACCTACATATGTATACTATGGTCCGCAAATATCAGAAAACTGGCCAAGGACCATAGGGGTTACGGTTCCGCAGCTAGCATTTGATTGCACAAATACTAACAAGTTTTAAAGGTACATGTATATCGAGGAGTTTGTAAGGAGAGGGGGAGAGAACTTGCTACATCACAACACAGTCGCTTGAATTTCAATGACTTAAATAAAAAAAGAGTAAAAAAATATAGTATAATATATAGTAAATATAATATATAGTAAATATTTACTATATATTATAATATATTTTTTAACTCTTTTTTTTATCTAAATCATTGAAATTCAAGCGACTGTGATCACAACAAGTCAGTGAAATGGTGAAACTAGATTTGGCGGGAATGTTGTAAGCACAAAACTTCATCGGGTCAACTATGTTTGTAATCTGCATCGGGGAGAATTTTGTTGAATGAAAATGAGAAACTAATTGCATTCCAAAACTATGGAAAACAGCGACAATAACTTACAATTAACGTTGTTCCTCAAAACGATACATTGACTATTAAAATTTCAAGGGAAGAAGTTCTCATGACCAATTTTATTGTTCAAAACAATTTGCCGATTGCTGTACTATAGCTATCAACTATTACCCATTGTTCAGAAATATGTTCACATATTCGCAAATTGCAAAAACAGTATAAATGTGCTAAGACTAAACGTTTTTGCATACTAAACAGATCATTAACACAAAGTTTCCATATTGATCTAGTATCTAAAATGAAAACCAACCCATACACTTTAGCAACAGACGGAAGTAATGATTCTGATTTAACCACACTTATTTATAACAGACGTTTGTTTACTTGGGAAGGCATATCCTATATTATAAAATGTTTTATAAGTAACACAAATTTAGTCATTTTAGTACTGGTGAAATCTTCAGAATCACCATACTATCTCCCAGGCCCCCTGCTCTCACTTTGAGACACCAAAATGCCTTGACAGCTCTGGGTTAAGGCTATGGTGATTTACGCCACTTTCAACAATATTTCAGCTATATGGTGGTTTAAAAAAACAAAAGAAAAACCCAAAACAATTGGATACATGTTACTCACAATGTCCAGCAGTTTGTATATAAGACTATGTGTAAAAACATATTTAATTGTGTGATATTTTATTTACATGATAAAAGCGCTTGCAATCTTCAACAACGCGCTTTGAAAAAAAAAAATATATATCTTCATGAAATATAATATAACATGTACGTTAATATGACAAAGTTCTATTATAATTACATTATGTAGCTGGAGTTACGCTGATTACGCACGCAATATTATATTTAGATCAGATCGCGTAATATGACCTAATAACACTGAAGTTTATTTGACCCCCTTTCATACCTGTTAACCCTCCCGCATTTGAGCTCGGCCTCCCGCAAAGAATGTGCCTCCCGCGCGGGAGACTAAAAACTCCCGCTTTGAAATACTTCTCCCACATTATCTCCCGCGACCATAAATTTGATTAAAATCGAAAAGTTGGACGCCATTTTTGTTGTTTTTATCAGCTGGGTCATTAAAACATTTGCGTGAATCAGCCGATTGTTACTCGGAATTCTCTCGGTTTTTACTAGAAGCGCCGATAATGTAAGTTGTTTACAATATCGAGTGGATAACTACACGAATCAAAGTTGTGAAAAAAGAAAATTTGAAGGCGAGTATCGTTCAATTACTTACTTAAATACGAAAAAAACTTAACAAAAAATACAGTTCAACTATGTCACAATCAAGAAGACGTTGGAATTCAGGACCTAGCACCCCTTCTTCAAAGAAAAAGAAACATTATTGCAAATTCTTGGAGGACTGGACAAAATTATACGATTGGGTGCAGCCTACTTCTTTAGGGAATGATATGGCATTTTGCAAACTTTGTTCTACAAATTTTAGTGTCAGCCATGGTGGTGTATATGATATTAAAAGACATGCTGATGGAGATTCACATAAAAAAAGCAGTTGCTTCAACAAGGAAATCAACCAATCTTAAAAATGCAGACCCTGAGAGAATTTTTTCTATGTTAAAAAACAATCCAGACAGATATGAGATCTGAGTTGAACAATGACACACTTTGTTCTTTATTATGTGCAAAGCAAAATCAAAACTTGTTGTGTTATGAGTACGAACCAAGTGACTCTGTTCTAAGATCAGCAAAACAAGCTGTATTGTCCTACCAAAGTGGTTTGAAGTAATGTTGCTCAGCAACAACAATAAAAGTTGTACAGTAAANATATATATCTTCATGAAATATAATATAACATGTACGTTAATATGACAAAGTTCTATTATAATTACATTATGTAGCTGGAATTACGCTGATTACGCACGTAATATTATATTTAGATCAGATCGCGTAATATGACCTAATAACACTGAAGTTTATTTGACCCCCTTAAAGGCCTTTATTAATACTCAAAATCACACAATTGCAGAATATTTAGTCTTTTTTAATAGTACGACGAACTGTATGTTTGATGTCAATATGATATTATTTCTCTGTGAAGATTTTTGTTGTTGATGTGTACGACAGTATGATTCTAATATGATTTACATAATCAGAAATCCTTTACTCTGATTGGGTATAAGCGCTTATGGAGGCGGGGTTTTGTCATGTTATTTTTCGAGGGACGATGTTCGCCGGACTACTGTTTTCGTAATGTAAACAAAATGGCGGCTTGGATTTCCGATAATAAAAAAAGATAAAAGAAACAATCTTTATTGTTAATAATCGCCAATTATTGTTAGATATGAAATAAAAAATAAATGCCAATGAAAAAAAACCTTTTATTGTTGACATAAAAGAAATTCCGGAAAAAAAACTTAAGACAACCATCTGTCGATTTTGACTTTTGTAATTTATCGTCATCATGTGACGTAGTTTACAAGGGACGCTGGTGATATTAATACAAGCTGATTACTGATTTATTTTACGATTTTGTGAGCATTTTACTTGTTTAAGTAGCTAAATGCAAAATGTCATCAAATTGGAAAATATCAGTAACTTATTTACATCACCGTCTAGTTATCAATGTAGGAAAACTACTGTAAACATGAAGGTTGGTGCATTTCATGATTTTGTTATTCATGCGTGACACACATCAATGGAATGTATGTGTGCGTACTAGGGATTCCCAAAGGTAAATTTTCAAAACAAATGAAAAAAAAAACTTAGTTACAGCATTATAAGGATTAAACGCATTTTTTCCGGAGTTTATTGATGTATAACCAGGACCAAGTCACTAACAAACATAAAAACATCTTGTTTGTGAGTGAATTGGTCCAGGTTATACAATTCAATATTCAATTCAATATTTTATTAAAGTCTCATATCTTAAACATAATATTTGTACAATAAAAAATAAATAAAAGTACATCAATAAACTCGGGACAAAATGCGTTTAATCCTATAATATATCTAATTAACAGTCCGTGAGAAAACTGTCACGTCATCAAATAAATACACGTGTACTGTGACGTACATGTATGACCTTATCATGGTTTTTAATTAAAGTTCAAAAGGTTCACAGATTCTTTTTTTGATAACAGATTAACATTTAAAAATAGTTTTATAGTCTCGTTTTATCCCAATGTATTATTGTTAAATAAACATGCCAAAATGATAATTGTTTGGGTTTTTTGTTTTTTTAAACATTAATGTATTCAATTGCATTCATTACAAAATTAGTTATCATTAAAAATTTAATTTTAATATTTTTATCATAAAACATTTCCATATTGAAATAAATTAAATATTAAATATTATTTAGAACATAGTAAAGTACTCTCGACAATAGAATTTTGCCTTACTTAATCATTAAGACCATGGATTTTCCCCATTATTCCCCAAGGCAAAATTCTATTGTCTTGATTTCTTTACAATGTTCTAAGTTTGTAAGAACATGATAATCCCTGTCTTCATGATAAGTACTCGCCTTCGCTCGTACTTATTCATGAAGACAGGGATTATCATGTTCTTACATATACTTATAGCTTGTTTCGTTCAACCGTAGAAAGTAACTGATTTCCTGATTTATTTAATTACCACATGTGATGACGGTGGGTGGAAATTTAAACAGAATTTAATCCATTCATCGCTCTGCCACAGATTCAGGGCAATGTGGTCATTATAATATAAATATAAATTTATGTTTATGGGGTTTTAATAGCGTTCATGTCTAGAAATATGACTTAACAAAATAGAAATTATTTTGTTATGCAACAAAGCGGTACATGACATACCTGTTGAACGTGAGACGAGATAGAAGTAAGACAAATATTAGTTTATTTGAGTATAAAATATTAATCTGAAATCTGAAAACAATATATTTACAGTTCATGAAATTCATAAAAAGAAACGAATACCCATCCTATATAGACTTGACGTACGAGACACTGTATATACAACAAAATACCCATCCTATATAGACTTGACG
>MJUT01028019.1:139837-150804 GCA_002080005.1 Gigantidas platifrons | reverse complement strand
TTTTTGTTAAGCTGACAACAATTTACTTCATAGGTGGAAATAATTATGCATTTTTAGATAATATTTATTTCATTAACATTTTCAGAACGATTTTAATATCATTTATGAAGCCCTTTGTTTGTGTAATGCAAATTTCTGCACAGTAAAAAATATGCATCTCGGCATAGATGAAATGATTGTTTTACTGAAAGTAAAAACCCCATCGTTAATCCCACTAAAAGGGACAGTATATTTTTTTTAAAGAATTATATGTACACAATTTTTTTTATTTGATTTTTTCGATTCAGTAATAGTCTTTATCATATATACTTGTAGATAATATAGCTAAAATATTACATTGAGTTTTGTTTGGAATATAAATAAGAGGAATCATGTTTATTTCACTCAGTTTCACAAGAATGGTCCAAGTGGGCTGATAAAGCAAGTTTATTAACTGCTTCCAGAATGTTATTACATTACTTTCCGTCAATGTTCGTAAGTTCACTTCGTGAATGTGTAAACAAGGCAAACTATTTAAGTCTTTTATTGAATATTTGCACAGAAAATTATTAACTGCCTATTTTCTCTCTTATGACATTGAAGGTGCTTACAAAAAGTGCATTTATTGGATTTGCATATTAACACAATAAAATTCTTGTTTTATAACTTTGTATTTAATATTCTAGTCAAAAATTACTAAACGTTTTGGTACAAATCAGTTATTTCCTCTGTTGAAGTATACGGTAATTATATAATAGTTACTGACATGGAGGGCAATATCAGGATATACAGACTGCCCAAGGGTCGTGGTACGGACCAGAAGATATGATATTGCCCGAGCCCGGAGGCGAGGGCAATATATTTCCACTGGTCCTTAGCACGACCCAAGGGCAGTCTGTCTATCCTGATATTGCACTCAATATCAGTAACTATTGTGTTTATTGTATTGAAGACCAGAATCTGACACATATAATATAAATGCATAGAAATTTTTAATCAGGATCATTGCATGTTTCCCTAGGTGTTATCACCTTCGTTATCACCTTCGTTATCACCTTCGTTATTACCTTCGTTATCACCTTCGTTATTACCTTCGTTATTACCTTCGTTATCACCTTCGTTATTACCTTCGTTATCACCTTCGTTATTACCTTCGTTATCACCTTCGTTATTACCTTCGTTATCACCTTCGTTATTACCTTCGTTATCACCTTCGTTATTACCTTCGTTATCACCTTCGTTATTACCTAATGGAGAATGCACTCCAACTGTAGATTCTTCATAATAATCAACGAGACCCATAATTGCTTTTTTAAGCAAATTGTTGATATTTTTTTAACAAGGATTACTATCAAGAGTCATATATACTAATTATAGATAGTAGTGTGGTCACCGTAGCCGAGTGGTTAGATGTCAAAGTTTTACAAGTCAAAGTAGGTGGTTCGATACGCGAAAGTCCAAAAATATGTATTTCACGTTTTTAAGCTTAAAACAGTAAAAAGTTAAAGTTCATATATTCAAGAACAAAAGAATAAACTGCAGATTCTTAAAAATAATCCACTGTTTGAAAAATAGTGTAACGTCAGAGAAATGTATTATCTAATTTGCATTGACTACAGTAATTGTTTGAATGGTGTTCAATGAGAAATAAAATGAGATTACAAGTAACATTGTAATTACGTTAAACGTAAACAAACAAATATTCGTGTATAGACCAGCAGTACCAGTCTATACATGGTTTTAGGACCGGTCTATATCAGCATTCCAGTCTATATCGCGGAATAGTGAAGGTCACGTAGAGTGTTCAGCCAATTAAATATATAATTTGTATTCTGATATGCAATAAACATATCATAACATGTCATTTATCATATCATACCCTTTATCAACCCTCGTTCATATATCATCCCTTGAGAATATCGGCTCTCGGGCTGATATCATGATCTAGAACTGATAAAGGGTATGATATGAAAAATGTCATGTAAGAATTTATATACATTTATTCGTCAGCAATACAGCTCATAGAATATAATTAAATTACAAAATGATAAAGCATCAGTGAAATACGTAAATCAATGAAATAAACAATACACTATACATTATAAAACATACATAGGAAAAACGACAAAGTGCAATATTACTGATACATTATTTCTATTGTTTTTGCCATACACAAACATTAGTCAAGGTTATTAAATTAGGGGAATTATATTTTGGGGGAAATTAGTTTAAATAATTTTTTTTAATGTAAAAGATCAAGGGGACACGATACGAAATTAAAAGAGGCATTGCAAATTAAATATTCGGAAATATTCATTTGCGAATAGAATCATAGACACGTGGAACAGCCTGTCAACTGAAGTAATATCCGCAAAAACTGTCAAGCAATTCGAGATAAGTCTAGGTAAACACTGGGAGCATCAGGAAGTGAAGTACGGTTATACAGCTAACATCAGTACACAAAATAAGCCCGGATGTCACGGCAAGACGAAAATTAATATGGAAGAAATAGAGGCGGACATAGTGGCTGAAGATCCTATGGCATCCTATGGTATCCTACATGTATTGTAATGACTTGTGATAATATTTTATTTTTTAAATTAATTAATTTTAAATTTAATTCAAATTAGTGATTTTTCTTTTACTTAACATACCTTTAATTCTTGGTAATGTAAACGCACTACAGAAGATCACAAACACAACCAGGGTATACAGTGTTATGATGGCAACCGTACAGTTTACCAAAAGTGATGAAAACTAAAAATCAGTGCCTTTATATACATATGTTCGTCATTGTATAGAGAACTTCTGATCACAGCTGGGAAAATTTAATTTAATTTAATTTAATTTAAAAAAAAAAAATATATATATATATTTAATTGCCCATTTACGAAACAAATAGATTAAAAAAAACATGTCAAACCATTTTTTGCTATTCCAATAGTTCTCATATACAAATGTCAACTACAATTTATTTTATTTACCAAAAAAAAAAAAAAATGAAATTCTGTATGTCTATATACATAATGCAATGATGCAACACAATTTCTATTTAAAAAAAAAAGTTAAGAATCAGCAGTTTTCTTCTTTCATTCGCACTATAATTAGTTATGTTAATGTCAACGACCTGAAACAACTTAAGGCACGTTTCTGATTGGTCCTTTAAAATTTTTAACTTTATTTGATATTGTAAGGGTAATTTGGCTGTGAAATTGATCGTGCACGTGTAATTAAAGTGGTCGTCAAAGTTACCATCCAACAGCTGACATATGGTATTGATGGCTTTGAAGAAGTCATGTAGTGGTTTTGTGTTCAATGAAAAAGCAAATCGAAATAAATTCAACAATATAGTATGACAATGTACGATACAAATAGACGGTATGATTTGAAGATATGAATTGTCATTCAAACTGCACTGATCCATCTTTCCTGTATCCCGTTTTGTCAAATCGTCTTAGAAGGTTTTCTCTGCTCATATTAATATCTCTGGGAACACGGAGCATGGCCAAACCACACAACTTCGCCTATTGTAGCTCTTTCCCACGTTTTGAGTCTACGAAGATATGAGAATGATATTCCACTGCAAGCACTAGTTACGGGGAGTGTCAACAGAATTATGAAGACACGCCTAATATTGGGGTAAAAGTCTTTATGTGCGTAACTCAGTTTGTCGGAAAGAAATATGGATTTTTTCAAACATGGTTTTTACACTCGAAAATCAACGCAATCATACAAGGAAAGCTTTAATTATCAAAATTATATGAAACGAATACCACTCCTACGAGAAGTAGGGCCGTACAATATATGTCTGCACCATAACTGAGAAACCGAAAAATGCAAAATACCCTCATAATGAAATTAGAACTTGATCTGTATGTGATGTCCTTAACAATATTTTCAAGCAAGTGATTTTAAAGTGATTATGTTTATATGTTTTGTAAGATATTACACAGAAACGACCTCAAACGGACGGTTAAATTGAATGACCACATTGCCTTAACCATGGAAACATGATACTAGTAACCAATATGTTGAAGTACAACTAAATTTCAATTGATTCTGTAAAGCCGTTCTCGACCTATTTACACGGAAACATAGTCCGAGAAGGACGGACATGGGTCAAAACAATATTCGGACGCCTGAAAATCTAGGGATAAAATAATGTAAACTGCACAACGTAACCCTCGACCAATATACAATTTCCGTCGGAAAGTCGGATTTCATACACGGTGATGGGCCTATTATGAGTCTATGCTTTTCGAGTTCGAAAAACGACGTGCAATCTCCAGTGCATATGTGGCACTCCCAACTATAAACTGTGGTGAATCTTTAGCGACCTACAATTTGTTGGCGACCTTGCGACCGATGACGATCCCTCTTGAGCTACTGATGCCCGTGAAATCATGAAGAAAATGGATCAATGCAAGGAAAGAATGGAATCATTGGGAAAGGAGACTAATGTCTTGGATCCAGATGAACATTTTTATGTTATTGTTGTTTTGTTGCGTATTGGGATGATATGGGGGTATCGGTTTGATACCGGGGCTGCTATGGAAAAACATATCTATTAATCTCCATGGAACATTGGGATACTATTTAGGAAACATCAACATAAAAGGATACAAGACAAAAGACACCTTTGTAAATAATTTATTTTAAAAAATTGACGGAATTTTTAGTTGTGTTGTGTGTTGTGTTGTGTTTTAGCTTTGTTTGTCTTCGTCTTAAGTCTTGTGTGTCCAATGCTCCCATTGTCTCTGGATTATTCATTCTTGCTTACCCCTTCGGTTTTCTCTAATGTTTATTTGTTCTGTTACAACAATATAAAACCTGTTACAGTGTACAGTGTTTAACTTTATATACACCATAATTTAATACTAATATACATCTATCATATATACAGTATATTGATTATAAATTTAGAATAATAAAAAAGTAGAGATCAAATTTAGTGCGCACGACACGTTTCTGGAATAACCTTCATCAGGTACGCTAATTACTTTTCATAGTAATTGAATTTAAAAATAGATTTAGATTATTACATGTTATTCTATTTGTTAAGACATTAGGGGGCCCGGGTGGCTCAATGAGCTAGGTAGTTGCATTACCTAATCACTCATATAATGTTATCACCAATGCGGCGTGGGATCGCGCAAGGCTTTGTAAATTACAAAAAATGGTGCACTCGACTCGCAGCCGCAAGTGATCATGTTTACCAGTTGCTTGCCCATGGTCGGTAGTTCTCTCCGCATTCTTCCACCACTAAAACCGACCGTCATGATATAGCTGACATATTGTTGAAGGTGGCGTTAATCACCAAAAAATCATTCAATCAATGAATCTAAGGCATTAATTTTGTTGTATATGAGATTTAATGCAGAATGGGAAAAAAAAAACTTTTTTCTACCCGTCATGTCTTCCGATGGCTGTGTGTACTATCTAATATTTAAGTAATAATTAAAACCATCAGGTGTCTATTATAGAACGTATATTATAAAGATGGTAACTTCTGTGTTACAAAGAAGAACTATAATATGTTTAAAGTTCAAGATTATGATCCAGTGTACTTAACAACAACAACGCTACTCACTTAGTTACAGATGATGGTTAGGCATTTTACTCACACGTGAAAAAACACTAGCATGACCACGTGATATCACTTAAAGGGAGAGGAAACATAGACCTAGTTTAACCCCGCCACTTTTCTTTCATTTTTCACTGAAATGTGGCGTGACACGACGCTTATACCAGGATATACTGTGTGGAGGGGGTTAATATTTGTCAATTTAAAAATCTTTCTTCTTTCAAAGTCCAAAATTCAGTATGGGGATTGGTGCCTACCCACACCATTTATCAACTCGTGCACATATTTCGGGAGACATTCTTATATTGTCTAATCAAAATTGGGGCTATGGTGTTTAACGACGGTCACTTTCAACAATATTTCAGTTCTATCGTGACTGAGTTTTATTGGTCAATGGTGTAGGACACCAAATTACACGGAAAAGGCCATCGACCTGGTTTTGAACAGTATTTGGGTCCAAAGAACGATCGTGAGCACTCGAGACGAGTACGCCAATCTTTGTACTACAGCGGCGATAATAAGTTTGTCATTTTATACAGATAACGTAAATTGGTTCTTAGTTGCTTGATATCAAGCTGCATCATGAATATTCATGACGAGAACAAATGCAACATCTCAAAACCATGCAAAATACAGGAGGTATTGTAGACCAGTTCTAAGACTTTTGACTGCTCGGTAAAACAAACCAGAAATAAAGGAGGTATTGTAGACCGGTTCTACGACTTTTGACTGCTCGATAGAACCATGCAAAAATACAGGAGATACTAGTATTGTAGACCGATTCTACGACTTTTCACTGATCGGTAAAACCATGCAGAAATAAGGGAGGTAGTGTAGACTAGTTCTACGACTTTTGACTGCTCGGTAAAACAATCCAGAAATAAGACAGGTATTGTAGACCGGTTCTACGACTTTTGACTGCTTGGTAAAACAATCCAAAAATAAGGGAGGTGTTGTAGACCGATTCTACGACTTTTGACTGCTCGGTAAAACAATCCAGAAATAAGGCAGGTATTGTAGACCGGTTCTACGACTTTTGACTGCTCGGTAAAACCATGCAAAAATAAGGAAGGTATTGTACACCGGTTCTACGACATTTTAACTGCTAGGTAAAATATGGACAGTTGGTTAGAGTTGGTTAGAGAGCATTAGAAACGACAAAAACGCACATTGTCTTATTTTAGATCAACAACAGAAGTGCTAGTATTTAATTTGCCAGGAGCCTTCCAATTCCGATGATGTTCCATGGTCAGGCTTTCCATTATATTACCTGAAAACACCCCACTCTATCTACCATCAGGTGGCTCGATGGCTGGCCTCTTCTGTGTGTTGATCTATAACACAGGATTACATACAGACAGACCTGCACATATTATATTTCTTAATATTAATCATAGCTTCTTTTCGATAAATGAACGGGAACATTTTCTGTCAAATTTAAAAGTGAAATAATTTGACTTCCTCGTTGTAGAAAATAGATATTTTTTCCAAGACAGAAATAAACATCTTATTACACACATGAATATGTTTTCATTCATTTTATAAAAGGTCAATATACTTCATAATGATGAACAAAATATATGAGGAAAATTCATTATTTTGTAGGTGATTTCAATTTCATATACAGTTGTACCAGCCCGAGGTAAAATTAGATCAAACAAAATTACGTGTAATAACTAGATCAAACAAATCCACGTGTAATAACTAGATCAAACAACAAATCCACGTGTAATAACTAGATCAAACAACAAATCCACGTGTAATAACTAGATCAAACAAATCCACCTGTAATAACTAGATTAAACAAATCCACGTGTAATAACTAGATCAAACAAATCCACGTGTAATAACTAGATCAAACAAATCCACGCGTAATAACCTAGATCAAACAACAAATCATCGTGTAATAACTAGATCAAACAACAAATCCACGTGTAATAACTAGATCAAACAACAAATCAATGTGTAATAACCTAGATCAAACAACAAATCAACGTGTAATAACCTAGATCAAACAACAAATCCACGTGTAAAAACCTATATCAAACAACAAATCCACGTGTAATAACTAGATCAAACAACAAATCCACGTGTAATAACCTAGATCAAACAACAAATCCACGTGTAATAACTAGATCAAACAACAAATCCACTTGTAATAACCTAGATCAAACAACAAATCCACGTGTAATAACCTAGATCAATCAACAAATCCACGTGTAATAACCTAGATCAAACAAATCCACGTGTAATAACCTAGACCAAACAACAAATCCACGTGTAATAACCTAGATCAAACAACAAATCCACGTGTAATAACTAGATCAAACAACAGATCCATGTACAATAACCTTGATCAAACAACAAATCCACGTGTAATAACATAGACCAAACAACAAATCCACGTGTAATAACCTAGATCAAACAACAAATCCACGTGTAATAACCTAGATCAAACAACAAATACACGTGTACAAACCTAGATCAAACAACAAATCCACGTGTAATAACCTAGATCAAACAACAAATCCACGTGTAATAACTAGATCAAACAACAATTCCACGTGTAATAACCTAGACCAAATAACAAATCCATGTACAATAACCTTGATCAAACAACAAATCCACGTGTAATAACATAGACCAAACAACAAATCCACGTGTAATAACTAGATCAAATAACAAATTAACGAGTAATAACCTAGATCAAAGAACAATTCCAGATGTACTAGTCTAGATCAAATAACATGCGCATGCTCATCAATCAACAAATCCCCGCGTAAAAACCTAGACCAAGCAACAAACCCACGTGTAATAACCTAGATCAAACAACAATTCCAGATGTACTAACCTAGATCAAACAACATGCGCATGTGAAATAATCTACATCAAACAACACATTCACGTGTACTAACTAGATCAAACAACAAATTCACGTGTAATAACTTACATCAAACAACAAATCTTCGCGTAAAAACCTAGACCAAGCAACAAACTCACGTGTAATAATCTAGATCAAACACAAATTCCAGGTGTACTAACCTAGATCAAACAACACGATCACGTGTAATAACTTGATCAAATAACAAACCCACGTGTACTAACTAGATCAAACAGCAAATCCACATGTAATAACTAGAGCAAACAACAAATCCACGTGTAACAACTAGATCAGGCCATAAATCCACTTGCGATAAACCAGATCAAACACCAAAACTACGCGTAAAAACCTACACCAAGCAACAAATCCACGTGTAATAACCTAGATCAAACAACAAATCCACGTGTAATAACTAGATCAAACAACAAATCCACGTGTAATAACTAGATCAAACAACAAATCCATGTGTAATAAACTAGATCAAAAAGTAAATTCAGATGTAAAACCTAGATCAAACAACAAATTCAGGTGTATTTTCCTAGATCTAAGTCTTTCCTCACTAAGATATTTCCTTCAATATTTCTTCTAAAACACTCATTTCCAAAATAATCATCATGGATCCATTTCTTATCGAATATTCTTGATTTTTCACATTTACAGGCAGAATTAAAAAGAGTTATGATCTCCTTCTCTATGTTCATCCGAATATAAATATTTTCTTGTCTTACAATACAAAGAAAACAACAGACACATGAGAGACGTTTTTTATGGATTGAGTTTATTATCAGTAGCTAGTTCATATATATATCTATACATCTTACATCATGAATAAGCAAATGTTCATATATTTACATGTATACAGTTCTGTTCTTTTTGACCAAACTACAAACTACAAAATATAAAGTAAAGATGCAATTATAAAGATGCTTATGACAAGCAAATATATATTTATATAAACAACAATTTTGATCATTAGTTTTATCTTTAATTAACCCGTCGAACTAGTTACTGATTTTTCTCGACAACTAAAAAACGCGCCAAAATACATTTAAATACACCCTGAAATCGAATCACTTCTCAAGCAATTAATGCGCTATGCACTTCTTTACAACAAGAAATACATTTATGTTCTCCTTCTCTATGTTCATCCGAACATAAATATTTTCTTGTCTTACAATACAAAGAAAACAACAGACACATGAGAGACGTTTTTTTATAGATTGAGTTTATTATCAGTAGCTAGTTCGACAAAACAAAGGAAAAAACATATTTTACAAGTAAAATGGCAGTTTTGACTAATTTCTAGATACCTAATTTTTTCGAAACAGAAATTCTATTATTTAAATTATTCCTTAGCTTTTTCTGATCTCCAGCGCCCATGTGCTTTCAAAAGCCGTTCAGGCACTCTATTATGTGCGGCAGCAGAAACACCTCCGCTGCGAAGGCTATGTATACCAAATTTTTGTTTTTCAAGTCCAATGCTGTCTAAAGTGCTTAATAATATTTCTCTAGCACGTGTGTAAGATAAAGGTTTATTGACCTTACATAGACAATATGAATCTGTCTTTTTTATGAAAGATATTGATCTGAAAATAAATTCATTCGATTTTATATCAATGTCAGCCATGCTTAAATAGTGTTCTAAAATAGCTACTGGGCAAGTTGCACCACCAGTTCTTGCAATAATTACAGTATTCCCTTGTCTGTATACATCAGTTTTACTCTTTTCTAATAATAGTTCAATATGTGATTGAAAAAACTTTATGTTAGAGGCTTTTATATGAGCTAGCTCATCGTATCTTAAGAAGCCAGCATAGCTAAGCAGCATCAAGCAACATATTCTGATATGATTCAGATTGTCCGAAGAACCAAATTTATTTATGACTGATTTCAATATGTCAGCTGTTATAGGTTCTTTTTTAATTATTGGTTTTGATAAAATCCTAATACCTCCTTCAAGAATAATGCTCAAGAATTTTTCAGAAAAAACATCATGATAAAGATTTAATTCATGCTCCCATTTTATGCTGTAAAAGGCACCGTTCAAAACTGATACGGATACTTGTGATTGAATAAGAAAAGCTAATTAAATAGCAACTGTTGTAACTTCAGCAGGTAAACTCTTTAAATTGTAAACTTTACACCACTTATCAAAACGTTCAAATGTTGAACTATACTTTTTAATTGTACTGTTACTTTTACTTGCTGTGGCTATGAAAGTTAAATTGCTTGTTAGCGAACTTAATTTTGGGTCTTGTATTAACTTTAAGTCATTCCAATGTGAAAATGAAAATATCTGAAAATGAAATATAAGAATAATAGAAATAAATTAAATAAATTAAAAAATGTACTATAAATATAATTATAAATAATTCCAGTTTTTTTTGTTTTTTTGTTTTTGTTTTGTTTTTTTAATGCTTATCATTCGAACTAAACACATGTCTAGTATAGATGTTTGTCAATTAAATAAACCTATGTCTAATCAGACTTCTGAGATTTAACAAACATATACATACCGGTAAT